>JARACY010006982.1:0-12131 GCA_029255725.1 Scrobipalpa atriplicella
AATTGATTAAATTAATATTTTTCTAATTTTCAGAGATTTTTATTTGGTTTTGATATTTTTATGATTTATTTTAAAACACATTTTTACGTATACACATGTACAGATACGATGTTAATCTATACATATAAAGTTATATTCGTTTTTGCACAAATTTGCTTTGTATATTGCTTTTCTTTATGCTAAAATATGGAGCATTTATTCGAATTCTTGTGATTTTTTCGAAACATATAGCGTTATCTGTGTCCCACAATCACAAAATGGCATATACAGGGTGAAAAAAGTCCAGTAAACATTTTGAGGAATCACTGGATCTTTTTCCAGCCTGAATATTGCATTCATTGCACGTTTTTACCACACACGGCTGATGTTTTTTTTTCACTTGGTTTGAGACACTGTTTTTAAATGTTGAATAACACCATGGCCCTGATCCTGAGCGCAGGGGGATCCAGCACTTCCTGCCTATTACTGGTTACTAGCCCTAATTAGAGAAACACTTTTGCACTTGATATTACACTTTATTATTATTCTTCCTGTACCACTTTGACTTAAGACTTACAATATCCAAATCATTCATATGTTATATACAAAACAGAATGCATCTCACCATCGCCATTTATAATTTACTACCAGTTTACACTCATTTATACAGCGACATCTAATTACCACTTATGCCAACAAAGTATGCACATGCGTCTTGTACATACCGCCCACCAAGGACAAAGTGCCATTTGTCCTTTAAAACCTGTTTAAAACCTTTGAACAAACCTGGCCAACATGGCAATGTACAAAACTGCATAGCAAAATTAACATTCAAACTTATAAAAACAATAATTTATCAAAAACCAAAACCATTAGATAAAACTACAACCTAAAGTATTCCTGCCACTATCGGCGCCATAAGTCCTGCAACATCCGTTGCACATAGATGTATTGTTACCCTGTGAAGCCGTTTGTTGCAATACAATACCTATTTTGTTTTGTGGAGCATGCCCGTGCAGTACCCCCTCCTTGCAACAAACCGCTTGCTTGTTTGTATATTTACCTCGGACATTGGATCCATGACAGCTATTGAGCGACTCGTGATGAAAATATAAATTAATATACTACATACATAATAATATTCCTTGGCTTTCGCCACTTCGATGGGCTTATCCAGAGCACCAATCAAAGAAACCTTGGTCATTTTTTTAACTGTGAAACCACTAACACATATCCTTGGTGTTTATACCTACACCATATACCATCACGAGACTCAGTAGCCGTCCTACCACTGGAACCTTTATTCCATTGCGCAAGCCTTGTTTTAACATAAACAATCATTCCAAAATTATAAACACATACAAAAAATATTAGAGTTTTTTAAGTCCAAAAAAGTTCCTTTTCCAACGAAGTTGTAACCTCCTTTAAATAAAATTCAATAAAAATAAAATCCGCTCACAAAAACTCTCAAATACGTCACTGTCACCGTTTGTAAACAACTCCAAAAAATTCCGAAAAAATCTTTGAAATTCCTTCCCTGCCGCACTCAAGTTCAGGGTCCTGGACCTGCGCGCTCCGCACGCTCAGCTTCCTGGCTGACGGCTCCACTCCCGGCTCCGTCTGCAGCTTCCTCAGCACCAGCTCCCCAGCTGATACTGCAACCGCTTCTTGTTGCAGCCACCACTGGCTACACCCACCACGGTTGTACCGCAACCGATTCCTGTGCAGCCACCACTGGCCACACCCACCACGGTTGTGGCAGTCCACTGCCCGCCGTGGTAAAATTTCCTGCACCATAGGGTGCCCTGGCACGACCCACAAGGGTCATCCGAATCGAAGGACCATGAACAAAGCCTATGCTCTGGCCCTGAGGGTACACTGCCTGCCTAATACTGTAGCTAACACTTTCTATACTACAACTGATAAACACTTTTGCACTTGATATATTTTATTACTTTTGCTTGGCTTCCTTTTCTTTGACTTAAGACTTACAATATCCAAATCATTCATATGTTATATACAAAACAGAATGCATCTCACCATCGCCATTTATAATTTACTACCAGTTTACACTCATTTATACAGCGACATCTAATTACCACTTATGCCAACAAAGTATGCACATGCGTCTTGTACAAATGTTTTTATTTTTTGTGTATTTGGCTGTTATGTTTAAGTTTGTTTTGTTTTAATTTTCAGCAAGAGTTTTGTACGTATTGTTGTATTGGTGATTCTGATGTTATTTTTAAGATTTTACAAGGAAATGTCTCAAAAATAACGCCGGAGCATCCTAATATTTTATTTAAATTTCTCTTTATTTCCAATGTTTTCTTGAATGTAACAGCTAAAGAGCTTGAGCGGCTGTGTTCGTTCTCTATGGGGCTACTAACGTTCCAGTAATACCCTCAGACAGGTCGCTGATGGAACGAGCGGACTAAATTCTAGGTCGCGTTTTGTGCTAGGGTGGATCGAATATTGAAACACCTTACAAAATGTTGAAACTTTCGCGGTTATTCACTAGATTAGTATTTAGAACGGGTTTTTGATCACGATAATATTTTGTCTCGATATTTCGGAGCCGTTGTACACTCCTGTCTACTTTGGACCATGGAGTGTGCAACCGTTACGAAATATCGATGATAAAACTAACATTATTCTGGTAAAAACCCTGTTCTAAATCTAATTTGAATTTGAATACCATGTTTCTAAAAATAATCGAGTCTTCTAAATGCAATGCGAAGAATAATTTATCAATTTCAAACGCTGAGATCCTACCCTAGCTAAACTACAAGTTACAAATCAAGTTAAAACAATCAGTACCTTTCTCTAAAAAATATACTAGTTGTAACTTGTAGCTTCACAAAATAAGGCCTCGGGTTCCTTGGCTTTTGGAAAACCCTGGTGGCGGGCGCATGACGTTTACCAATTCGTACAGCCATCAAACAAATCATAAAAAAAAAAAAATTTGAATCCACACCAACAACTCCGCTTTGCGAATTGCTAAGCGTCATCACGGAACGCGTGGCGGTGGCGTTTTATAAATTTAAAACTTTGAAGAAGGTCGAACTTTTAATAGCGGCATAACTCTACCTCATACGTTTTAAAGAAATAGTTTTTACCGTACAAAATTACGTTTTTGTATGGTAAAAATTATATCGTAAAAACGAATGGAATATAAACTTGAATATTTTTTTGTGTACAACTTTAAAACATGTATCAAACGAAAGAAGAAAATAATTACAAACAATTACTCTTTGATAAAATGTCGGTAGTGATATACTTTCTGAAATATTGCACAATGAAAATTGTCTCAATTTTAAAACTTAAATGTGGAATATTTCAGAAAGTATATATCTTATGATGTTTTGCCAAAGGATAATTGTTGTATGTAATACATGTCTCTTTCGTTTAGTATCTGTTTCTAAGGTGTACACCAAAAAGTAAAACCCGCCGAAGAAGTTCGATTCGAAGCTGTTTTTGGAAGTTTTTTATTTTTTTTAACGTCCGCCAGCCACGCAGCCTCATAGGAACGACGACACACGGCTCGCGCTCACTTGTCGCTGGTTTGCAGGTGGAGCCGGCGCTGGGGAACGGGCACGGGAAGTAGCGCGTCGCGCCCGCACCGTGTGTCGACGTTCCTCAAGCATCAACTTACGGACCTCACTAGTGTAGTGTTATCACGGTTTATAGTTCTTTATGTTTTCGTCTTGGGCTGTTTGTAAGTTGGTTGTGATGGTGTTTTAATTTAATTACTAATGAATATTATTTCGTTTTAAAAAGCCGTCATAACCAACTTACGAAATCAACTAACTTTTTTTTTTTATAATGAATAATCATGGTCGGTTTTGGCTCGGTTTTTTAACGGGTGAACATATTAGCACTGTTTTGCATTACCGTTCGTCGCCAAAACAGCACTGGTGCAATGGCTTTGTAAATAGTTTCAAAGTATCCCCAAAATTGTATATAGACTTGACTAATATTAATGTCTTTAAAAAAGTTGATGTGCTGTTGTTTCCATTATGTGAAATGAAAAAAATATTGGGATAAAAAATTTATAAAATAGCAACACGTGAGTGTATTTTAAGAATAGCAACACCTCATTTAACAGCAATAATGAAAAATGTAGTTATAGGTCGCTTAGTGTAGGTAGTATATTAAAATAGAGACTGAAATTGACTTTCTTTGTTGAGCCAAAACCGGCAAGTGGCGGTTACAGGTGCAAGAATGCTAGTTGCTGAAAAGTAATTTTTATACTAAGAAATATTAAACTGGCAACATTAATATCATTGCCATACAAGAAGATAGGTGACCTCTTGATTATAATTTGATACGATAAAGTAACAAATTTAAACCAGTTACTGAATTGATGGAGTTCCATTTTATCACTCCTTGAAGACTTAAAATAATTATTATAGGAATAGTATAATCATGCTGATGAATCCTAGCAAATGAAGAACATTTTTGGCGTAAAAATCAGGATTTGCTGCCAACAGTTTGAGATTTTAATTAGGTCGAAATAATTTGCAATACATATTTTATAACAATTAATTCAACTTATTGCAAATATTTTTATGCGAAACATGTTTTTAAATTATCGGTCTGAAGTTAATATTCACAAAACAGACAGCAATTTATTTATATTACTGTTATTTGCATATTTCCCCATTTTATATATTTAACAAAAAGGAAAATACATATTGCTAAGCTACGGATCGATAATTTAAGAAAGTATAGATATTTTCTTATTGGGCTGTCGAGATCTTATTAGTATTTGTCTGACAGACAGGCCCAGCTAAAATAAGTTTTATTTTTATATGTTATTATAATTTCAAGATTTGTATGACGAATTCTTATGATTATTCTTGACGAATCTAGATAGTTATTTAAATAAATAAATCCTTTTTATCTAAATCTGAAGTGGCTACAATAAATGTCACAATAAAAACAATACTAAACTATTTTTGGCAATATGTTAAATCAACTTAAAAACAAATTGCATAGATAGAGGATTATTTCCTTTCTCTTCATAGTCGAATAGACAAATTATCAATTATAAATAATTAAGATCGTATAATTATAATTGATGTCGTGTGACTGTTGAGAACAAATTTAGTATAAAAAAATAAATAAAGACCAAAAAAGGATGTTAGTATGATCGAAGGAATAGTTGAGTGATCTTAAGTGTAATGTAAGTTTCTTTTTTAAGTATTTCATTTTAAACTTAGATTTAGTAGTTGTTATGATTGTTACTTTTGTTAGGTTAAGGTTGTATATTGTGTACATTTTAAAAAAAAGATGAAAGAATTCAGTTTTTTGTTTTTATTTTGGCTTCTAGCGTTCTTCGCACCTCGTTTTTTAGAAATATCCCGCCTTATAGGGTGTCTGCTTGGTAATTGAGTCAATGGTTATAAAGTATGTGAAAATTATCAATTATCTGTGAAATCGTACCTATTGGAGATGCATTTATTAAATGATTTTTAAATTAAGCTCTTATTTTTCTCTATATACTTACAGACATTTAAAACTATTAAACCATAAGATTTCAAGAAACAATTTAAAATTTCAATTTAACATTTTCCTGAAACTCATTTGCCAAGCAGCGCTGTACCCAATATTAGTCCGTTATACATATTAAAAAATTAAATAATAATGATCATCAGATTGCGTGCGATGTATGATAGCAAAACTATTCAAGAATTGTTCAGTACAGACAAAGCGCTTGGTGATGTCCAAAAATTACTAAATAGTTCACTGTTTGTACCATAGATGGCGTTATTGTAGAAATCCCTACTATTGGAGAAAGTGGGGATTTCTTTTTTTTTTTAGATATTGTAACCAGAATGAGATAAAACTTAAATTAAATTTTTTAAACTTTTAAGTAGATTTTTGTAAATCATACCAAGCTTTGACTGCGTACTGATCATTTATCTAAATTGGTCGTCTAATAACTGACTAGCCTTCCGAATCTCCCTAAACACCCTAAATAAAGCTTGTCAGATGTTATAATGATTGACTCATATAACAATAAATATTTATCCTACAAACTGTGGTATATGCCTGAATCTCGTACAATTTGATTCTATTTATCATGTTAGATTTATTGTCGCAAAGGTATGTTTTTAAAATAATCATCTTACAAACCCGATTTCAAATATACAATAATTTCTCGGACCCGCCAAATTTGCAAAAGATACAAGTGGACCTTTCGAGAAATTGACATTTTGGTACTCTGGTCTACAATTGACGCTTTGGGACAGTAGACCATATGGAACTGAATGTTTGGTTTTGCAAGGGCTTTGAAAGAATTACGGAGTAGGGAGCTGAAAGCTTACATCCAGAAAAATATAGGCCTACCATCCTATACGGGGTGTAAGGGACTGCGTACCAAAAACGGATAGTGGAACTGAACAACTCTCACCAGGAATTTCTTTCAGAAACTAGAAAAAAAAAAACTTGCAAAATGACCGTCTTATGACTTTATGAGTAGCGTTGTGCCGTTCTCGAAATATTCTCCGGCGCGAGAATATTCTCGGAAACGCACTCGAAAGTTTCCGATGGAACGAGAATTTAGGAGAACATTGGTGTTAAGTCTTGATTTAATTTTCTTTTTATATGCTAATAGCTAAATTTCAAATATATGAACTGTTTTAGATGTTTTACATGTCAGAAACACTTATCGTTTCGTATATTTCCTATGTTCCCGAGAATATTCTCCGTAAGTTTCCCAAAATTCTCGAGAATATTGTCTGTGTGCTGAATTCAAATAAAGATAGTCTAAAGTTATGATCAGAGGTCGGAAATTCGGGTGCAGAAAAAGTAAAAAGCCACTGTTTGAGCTACTGAGAGTTGCTACAACCACCTTTTTCAAGATTTTTAGGGCCCCAGTTTATTTTTCTTTTATAATTGTTTTAGTAATGCTAATGTGTTCTTTGCGTCAATATAATTCGAAACTGTTTGTTTTTTTTTTATATTTGTTTTAATTTGAAAGATATAAGTAGAAATGTGTTTTCAATGTACTGAAAAATAATAAAAATATAAAAATATCGTTTGATTGTTTGATATTTTTATTGAATACCATTTAAAAATGATGCTTTTATTATTTTTACACTAAAATTTGAATGGGGCCCCCGGGGGCCCCAAAAAATATTGCGGAGAAAATTAAAATTAAAATTCGTATTTGGCAAGGTTAAGACAAGATAAACGCTTTTTAATCTTGTCATTTTTTTTTTCTCGCAATTTTTTTGTTTAAGAAATAAAACACTTTTGGGCCCCCGGGGACCCCATTCAAATTTTAGTGTAAAAATAATAAAAGCATCGTACAAATCATTTCTAAATGGTATTCAATAAAAATATCAAACAATCAAACGATATTTTTATATTTTTATTATTTTTCAGTACATTGAAAACACATTTCTACTTATATCTTTCAAATTAAAACAAATATAAAAAAAAATCAAACAGTTTCGAATTATATTGACGCAAAGAACACATTAGCATTACTAAAACAATTATAAAAGAAAAATAAACTGGGGCCCTAAAAATCTTGAAAAAGGTGGTTGTAGCAACTCTCAGTAGCTCAAACAGTGGCTTTTTACTTTTTTTGCACCCGAATTTCCGACCTCTGGTTATGATGATTATTCATGCTGCGATTGATCGACTGCAAAACTTGCCGCATTGCGGTCATAATTAAATAATGAATTAACAAACATACATTTAATAGTATCTACCATTGAAATATCTGAACCTCCTGATTGTATGAAACAAAACAAACCCTGATTCGGAGGACATAAGCCGTCGGTCCCGGTAGCTGTTTTTGTCAGTGGGTCGATACACAAACCATGTCAGAGGCTTATTAGGTGTGCTATTGGGCGGTTTGAAAACTCTGACATTAGGGTTCATCGGGTCGATCGACTCGAAACTCATACGACATGAAGAAAAAGATAAATAAACATTTTTTGTTGGAGCCTAGGATGTAAATGCAATAGATTTGAGATCAGATACGGCATGTCTCTCACTATATACACGTATTCATTCAAAATTTAATCGCATTTCTTGTTTGGTGGCTTAGAAATAATATTATACTATATCTCGTGAGTATAAGTGATATAATTTCTATGTTTGATGGACATCTTCAACGCGTATTTTATTACCGCTAATTGACAAAAACGTCCGCTCGCACTGAACGCCGCGCAGCGACTGAGCTCCCTTACTCCCTTACTGCGATCACATTACCCGATTCGCATCCGAAATCAGGAGGTAGGACGGTCGGGACGGCACGATCGCCCTTAATCAGGATCCTTACTTCCTTACTGCGATTAGACTTGCCGTTTTGAGCTCCCTACCCTAAATCGGGCCTGGTCGGCCGGGTAATGTAATCGCTGCTATAAAGTGCACGTGCGCAACAAACAATAGAATCAGAACCCAACTAAACTAAATGTTTTACCGAAGAAGTGGTTTGCCGACAAAGAGTAACTACCTATCCTTACTTTTAATATATTTTTTTTATAATTTTTATTTATGAGCCTGTGGTGTCCCACTGCAGGGCAAAGGCCTCTCTCCCTTCCTTCCACTTTTCACGATCCATTGATAATACCCGCCATGCTTTTTGATATGCGTCCAATTCATCGCGCTACCTCTTTCGGGGTCGTCCACGTCGCCTTATTGCATTTGGTTCTCAGTCGGTGGTAATTTTAGCCCATAGAACATTCGGCATACGGTTGACGTGGCCAGCCCAGTCCCACTTCAAGTAGGCAGCCTTCTGAGCTACGTCTACAATTTTTGTTTGGGAATGCAGCACTGAGTTCCGAACTCGGTCGATCAGTTTAACTCCAAGAATGCTGCGCTCCATGTAACGTTGGCAAACCTTGAGTTTGAATTTTTGGACATCAGTCAAAGACCAGGTTTGAGCTCCGTAGATAAGGATGGGAAGAATGCACATATCCATGAGTTTACGCTTTAAGGTAAGGGGCAAGTCACCTTTCATAAGATCTTTCATTGCCCAATAGCTCTTCCAGGCGTTTTCAGTCCGTCTTTTAGCATGCAATTATATCAAAATTCTCGGAAAACTGGGACATACCTGCAAAATTATAATGATTTCCTCAAGATTAAATTTGCGAAATAAAAACAATATACAGTTCTAAAATTGCCAGTTTTTTAACATAAATTTGTTTACTACTTTTTGTCGGCTATAGCCGACTATGGCGCTGAGGGCAAGTTGCGAGCTGTCGGCTACACCCGTCGTCAGTGGCGGCGAAAAGGTTAAATTTGTCCGGCTGTAGTACGACTAAATTAATATATAATTCTTAAGTATAAAAGCGTGGAATTGTCGTCAGTGTTGCAATGAATGAAAAAACCCGTAAAAGTAAAGTTCATTTCATTGTACTTAAATCTAGTATTTTTGATGCATTTAAATCTAAATCTTATAATTTAATTGAAAACCTTCTGAAATAAATCCTTTACTATGGCTGTTTCAAGCTATTTAATGTACCTTCATAATGTTTTATTGATTTTTTATTAGTTTTACACATTACTGAATAAGCTTTCATTGATTACAATTAAATGTATAATCGATACTGAATGTTCTCGGTCCCAGGGAAAGTTTCGAGCACAATGGAAACTTTCCGAGAATATTCTCCGAAGAGAATATTTCGAGCACGGGAAATTTCCACCCGCCCATCGCTATTTATGAGACAATTTTGTTTGGCAAAGCCAAAACTTTTTATTTCCTTAAAGAATTTTCTGCTGAAAGTTGTTCAGTTTCGTTGACTGAGCAATCCTATCCGTTTCTGGTACGCTGTCCCTTACACCCGGTATACCATTTTTAAGGTATAAAATGAATGCAAACCGAACTTATTTTAGTTTGGTCCTGTCACTTTCTAAAATTTAAATAAAATAGACAGAAATACAACACCTGCTTATGATAACTCTGTCAATCTGACGTTACTCGCCTTAAATAAGGTGATAGTGGTAGCAATTCGTGTTTGCAAAATACGCGACTTAACTAATATAAGTCCATACCTGTCACTTTCTATCATGCATGAGAGAACAGAAAGGGACGGCAACAATTTTAGTTGAGATTTAGTTATTTCGGGATGGTTACGAATCGGGCCCAGTGTCGTCTTATTTAAGGCGTTAAACGTCAGTTTAACTGAATTATAACTAGCTGTTGTATTTCTGTCTTTATTTTATTCAAATTTTAGAAAGTGACAGGACCAAACTAATGAAAGTTAAGTTCGGTTTGCAACAGAATCGGCACCAATGCCTAATCAAACAAAGTTAAAGGGTTCGATGTTAAAATTAACTTAATCAGTGCTTGCTTGCTTCCTTGAACTTTTATTAAGGGGCTACCCTGAGCTAGGTGGCGCCCTCATCAGTAAAAAAAATCATTACTCACTGAAAACGCAATGAATCGAAAATCCGGTAAACCAGATTAAAGAATAGGTACTGAAGTTTGTTTTAAGCACTATAAATTCATGATTCAGTGTTTACAGCAGTTACAGATACCAAAAGTGCTAAAAGTGGCCGTTTTTCGCAAATTTTCCTACCAGGAACTATGAATTGTAACTTTATGATATTCTAAATTATCTTCTTTGCTTTTATTTCAATCTGGTTTACCGGATTTTCGATTAATTGCTTTTTCAGTGAGTAATTATTTTTTGACTGATGAGGGCGCCACCTGGCTCAGGGTAGCCGCCCCTTAAGGTACGGATTTCTCGCGTATACCACTCAAAAAATTGGCCACGTTTCTTAATGATGAAAATGTGATAATGCTCCCACTCAGGTTATGAAGGTTGTAACTTATATTGTTGTATTGTATATGTGTATACGTAACGTTGACTGTGTAAGCACCCCTATATAACATGTAACATAAAGGGTATATGCATCGTGAAATGTGTGAATCTACCCATGAAACTGAACAACTTTCCCTAAGGAATATAGGTCGAAAAACGAAAAAAAAATTGTGACCTTTCATACAAAATGCATCAGCTGATAGCGTATTTAGTATGGGCAGTCAAATTTTTTTTTTCGTATTTCCACCTATGTTCCTTAGGGAAAGTTGTTCAGTTTCATGGGTAGATTCACACATTTCTCGATGCATATACCCTTTCTGTTACACGTTGTATAACTATACGGCACGTGGCCGAAATATGAAGTCCATCAAGATAATAAAAAAACTCATGACAATCGAAAATACGGTTAGATTTTTATATTTTTACATATGTCATTGAGCAATGAGCATGGACTGTGAAAGTTGTTTTGCGGTTTTTGATAATATACGGTGTGTAAGGGACAGCGTCCCGCAAACTGATAGGGGTTGCTCAGTCAACGAAACTGAATAACTATCACCAGGATTTTTTTTCAGGAAATGAAAAAAAAAATCTTTTTCATACAAAATGATCACATCGATCAGACAATTTGTATGGAAAAGCAAATTTTTTTTTATATCCTGAAAAAAAAAAACTGGTGATATGTGTTCAGTATCGTTTACTGAGCAACCCCTATCAGTTTGCGGGACGCTGTCCCTTACACCCGGTATAAACATTACATAATTTCAATCTTCTATCTACATTTTGTGATGAAAAGTACTTGTTTACTTAATTTTTCGAAAATTATCCCAGTGAAGGTTTTTGATTACGGTACAAACAGAATTGATACATATTTATTTAATAATGTGATTTCTTGAAATTAGAAAAAATAAAAACTTTAAGAAAAGTGGCGCCACCTCGTGTCGTATGGTCTACAAAAATATATCTGCATTTCCTAGCGAATAGTGAGTACCTATTTCTATAATAATAATAATTATTGGCTCAACTTGTTCGTCTGTAACACGACTAGTTGTAAGCGCTTGCCTTATTCTAGAGTGGACTTGGAGACTAGACTATATTTTACGGCTAAGTTCCTGGAGAAAAAAAAAAGAATATTTTCCTAATAGTTCTGTTAAAGAAATAGCACATCCTAATATTATGATGGCGAAATTTTGAGTGTGTGTGTATGTTTGTTACTTCTTCACGTCTAAACGGCTGAAGCGATTTTGATAAAATTTGGTATTGAGGTAGCTGACACCCTGGATTATTACATAGGCTACTTTTTACCCCGGGAAAATGCCTGATTCCCACGGGAAAACTCAGTAAGCCGCGGGGCGGAAATCTAGT
>JARACY010006983.1:0-12127 GCA_029255725.1 Scrobipalpa atriplicella
AAGGAGGAGCTGAACAGAAGAATGGATGAGGAACTAGCCAACTCTAAGAACCCTATCATGATGTATTGTCACGGTAATATTGGTTTTATTGAACTTTAAAGACTTTGTTTTGATGTTTCAGTTGCAGTTGGCCATATAGTGTAACGGCGAAATAATTACAAAAAATTGAACTTAAATGTAACCGAATCGACACCTTTTAAAACCTGGATATTTAGAATCTGTTAAATAAAATGTACCTATTTATCGTTTTAGGTAACTCAAATTCCCGCGGCGCTAGACATAGGATCTCACTCTATAAGTTTTTCCAGAGAATGGACTATCATACCATAGCTTTTGACTACAGAGGTAAGAATTTCCTGTATTTTGAACATGCCATATTTAGGCCCGTATTTATAAAGCGATCTCAAGATTGAGAGCAATATTAAGTGTGGATTTGACAGCCCGTTTTGTACTGAAATGACATTTCAGATACGAACTCAACTCGCTGTCACTCTTGATAGCTGATAATAATTACAGGCCTTACATACTTGTTGAAATGCACCAATAATAGGCCAAGTACCAACTGTATTATAGAAGAGTAATTCGAAACGTATTGTGAGGTGAGCGAAGCTGAGCGCGGAATTTCTATGATTTTAAATAAGACAAGTATTTAAATTTCTTCAACTATCCTAATGAGTTGTCACCCCTTGGTGCTAGGAGGGGAATAAAGACCCAAATCCTTACGACTATAAAAATAATAGATTGATCATCGAGGGTGAGAACATGACCGATTCCCGACGAGGGTGTAGTTTTGAGTCCCGAAGCGCAGCTGAGAGAGAGTTGGGAATCGCATTTTCTTCCGAGTGAGTACATAGTGCTATATACTACACTTATGAGGAAAATATAATAAAAATCCTTGTAAGATAAAGAATGATATCACTTACATAAGAAAATATCTTAAAGAACATTTGAAGTGTCATCATCCCATTCGAACAGAACACAAACAAACAAAACACATATTAATACAGTTACACATTACATCGAAAACACTAAAACACTTACTTTACATTAAATATAAGTCAAATAAATCAAATAAAGAAAAAGAATTCGCGCGGACATATTGATTTTGCCATATTTTTTTACTTGAAAATATAAAAGAGGCAAATAAAACAAGCACATACTGCCAAAATATGTAAGTGGCCAGTATCATTTTGTGGGCTTCGAGATACAAATTTTTTTGTGTGTTTTGGCATCCGCCTGTTTCTAGTTTTGAATTATGAATTAAAAAAAAAAAAGGAGGGGAGAAAATACTTATATTTTTGCCGCCCGCATATTCGTTCGCTTGGATTTACGTACTTTCTCCCTTTTCTCAAGTAAGAACTAATATACTTTCCGAATAGGTGCAGTATAAATTGTATTTTCTTTTTTTTTTCAGGTTACGGTGACTCGACCCGGCTCAGTCCCACTGAAGCAGGTGTGGTCGAGGATTCCCTGGTGGTCTACGAGTGGTTGCTCAACATTGTTAACAAAGACAAGAGGGCCGGCGACGGCACTGTGGCGCCTGTGTTTGTATGGGGGCATTCCTTAGGTGAATCTTATGTGATACAAAAAAATTAAATAACACGTTGCGCGAGCGAAGCGAGCACGTTCATAACTGTAATAATAAATTATTCGAACGAAGCGAGGTCGTACAAAAACTTAATAAATACGTTATTCAAGTGACGAAAGCTTGACAAATAAGAAAAAATATTCTATAGGTACGTAACGCAAGTGAAGCGAGCGCGACAATGAAAGAAAATTGATTCAATACCTAAATTACGCGAGCGAAGCAAGCGCAACATTTCACGGAAATAGATAGGTGCCCCTTAAATAACAGAGGTGAAGATCATTGAATTATTTATTTATTAAGTGTCCGGTTCTAACCGCATCAGAGCTTCGTGCCTTCCGAAGCATAAAAACAACTAAAATCTCACAAAATAAAAATGTATCTAATCGTAAGCTCTGTTACTATGCAAGTTCACCTTTATTACATACATACATAAAATCACGCCTGTATCCCTAATGGGGTAGGCAGAGCAAAAACGACCTAAACATAGATTGTTCCGCCACGTCTTCAAGGGCTAATACAGATGATGATTATGTATATTGCCATAGTGACGGGTGTCAGCCAATCGCCTAAATTGCAATACACTGAAACCCTCGATTCCCTTAGCTGATATTTACAGCATGCACGGGAGGAGATGCAGCTGGCACATTCTACGTTTTTCTATCACTCCCAGTCTAGCATGGTTCTTTATTACAGGCACGGGTATATCCTCGAACCTGCTCGGCAACCTGGAGGAGTTGTCTACGAGCCTGTTGGAGCGGTCGTCGCCCCTGCCGCTGCCGAGGGACTCATCCTCGAAGCGCCCTTCAATAATCTGGCTGATGAAGTCGCCCACCATCCCTTGTCTAAGGTAAATTCAAGTTATTTTTAGGTAATTTGAACTGACAGCACTAAAATACACATTTCCATGCTGGAACATAGAATGTGCCAGCTGCATCTCATCCCGGGCATGCTGTAAAAACCAGCTAAGGGATTCGAGGGTTTCAGTGTATTGCAATTTAGGCGATGGGCTGACAACTCGTCACTATAGCAATATACGCAATCATCTGTAATAAAAAAACCCTCAAACTTGTCAAACGTGGCGAAACGACCTTTGTTTAGGTCGTTTTTGCTCTGCCTACCCCATTAGGGATAAAGGCGTGATTATAATATGTACCTATATGTATGTATGTTTTTTCAAGTAAGTGTTTTTAGAAGAAATGGGAGAAACAAATATTTTGTTCAACCTATTTTATAATAATAATTCTTCTAAATATGAAAGAAAGAAAATAATAAATTCGACTCGGGCTACGAACCTCGGGCAGGATTCGAACCTGCGCCTTTGGATTGCCGGTCCATTGCACTACCAACTATGCTACCGAGAATGTGACGAGAGTGACGAAATTAGTATAGTCTTTATCCAGAGACGCAGGTTCGAATCCTGCCTGAGGTTCGTGGCCCGAGTTGAATTTATTATTTACTTTCTTTCATATTTATATGAAATATTCTTATATTCTATAATTGTTGTATTCACTTTACAGTTAGTAACATGGTTGCCGTCCTACGATGAAAGGCACTATGACGTCATCCTTCGCATGTAGTATCAATAAAGGCAGTCGATTTTGTCTCGACAGATTCTAGTCCGAGATATAAATAAGTTTGACCTTTTGTGACCTTCAGTGACCGAAAAGTTGACCTTTAGTGACCTTTACTGACCTTAAGTCCTACGATGAAAGGCACTATGACGTCATCCTTCGCATGTAGTATCAATATAGGCAGTCGATTTTGTCTTGAAAGATGCTGATCCGAAAGAAACTTGAAATCTCTCTCTGTACGAAACGGCTCCACGAATGTATTATCGTAAGTACGGCAACCATGTTACTAACTGTAAAGTGAATACAACAATTATAGAATATAAGAATATTTCATATAAATATGAAAGAAAGTAAATAATAAATTCAACTCGGGCCACGAACCTCAGGCAGGATTCGAACCTGCGTCTCTGGATAAAGACTATACTAATTTCGTCACTCTCGTCACATTCTCGGTAGCATAGTTGGTAGTGCAATGGACCGGCAATCCAAAGGCGCAGGTTCGAATCCTGCCCGAGGTTCGTAGCCCGAGTCGAATTTATTATTTTCTTTCTTTCATATTTAGAAGAATTATTATTATAAAATAGGTTGAACAAAATATTTGTTTCTCCCATTTCTTTAAAAACACTTACTTGAAAAAACATACATACATATAGGTACATATTATAATCACGCCTTTATCCCTAATGGGGTAGGCAGAGCAAAAACGACCTAAACAAAGGTCGTTTCGCCACGTTTGACAAGTTTTGAGGGTTTTTTTATTACAGATGATTGCGTATATTGCTATAGTGACGAGTTGTCAGCCCATCGCCTAAATTGCAATACACTGAAACCCTCGAATCCCTTAGCTGGTTTTTACAGCATGCCCGGGATGAGATGCAGCTGGCACATTCTATGTTCCAGCATGGAAATGTGTATTTTAGTGCTGTCAGTTCAAATTACCTAAAAATAACTTGAATTTACCTTAGACAAGGGATGGTGGGCGACTTCATCAGCCAGATTATTGAAGGGCGCTTCGAGGATGAGTCCCCTCGGCAGCGGCAGGGGCGACGACCGCTCCAACAGGCTCGTAGACAACTCCTCCAGGTTGCCGAGCAGGTTCGAGGATATACCCGTGCCTGTAATAAAGAACCATGCTAGACTGGGAGTGATAGAAAAACGTAGAATGTGCCAGCTGCATCTCCTCCCGTGCATGCTGTAAATATCAGCTAAGGGAATCGAGGGTTTCAGTGTATTGCAATTTAGGCGATTGGCTGACACCCGTCACTATGGCAATATACATAATCATCATCTGTATTAGCCCTTGAAGACGTGGCGGAACAATCTATGTTTAGGTCGTTTTTGCTCTGCCTACCCCATTAGGGATACAGGCGTGATTTTATGTATGTATGTAATAAAGGTGAACTTGCATAGTAACAGAGCTTACGATTAGATACATTTTTATTTTGTGAGATTTAGTTGTTTTTATGCTTCGGAAGGCACGAAGCTCTGATGCGGTTAGAACCGGACACTTAATAAATAAATATTCAATGATCTTCACCTCTGTTATTTAAGGGGCACCTATCTATTTCCGTGAAATGTTGCGCTTGCTTCGCTCGCGTAATTTAGGTATTGAATCAATTTTCTTTCATTGTCGCGCTCGCTTCACTTGCGTTACGTACCTATAGAATATTTTTTCTTATTTGTCAAGCTTTCGTCACTTGAATAACGTATTTATTAAGTTTTTGTACGACCTCGCTTCGTTCGAATAATTTATTATTACAGTTTATGAACGTGCTCGCTTCGCTCGCGCAACGTGTTATTTAATTTTTTTGTATCACATAAGATTCACCTAAGGAATGCCCCCATACAAACACAGGCGCCACAGTGCCGTCGCCGGCCCTCTTGTCTTTGTTAACAATGTTGAGCAACCACTCGTAGACCACCAGGGAATCCTCGACCACACCTGCTTCAGTGGGACTGAGCCGGGTCGAGTCACCGTAACCTGAAAAAAAAAAGAAAATACAATTTATACTGCACCTATTCGGAAAGTATATTAGTTCTTACTTGAGAAAAGGGAAGAAAGTACGTAAATCCAAGCGAACGAATATGCGGGCGGCAAAAATATAAGTATTTTCTCCCCTCCTTTTTTTTTTTTAAATTCATAATTCAAAACTAGAAACAGGCGGATGCCAAAACACAAAAAATTTGTATCTCGAAGCCCACAAAATGATACTGGCCACTTACATATTTTGGCAGTATGTGCTTGTTTTATTTGCCTCTTTTATATTTTCAAGTAAAAAATATGGCAAAATCAATATGTCCGCGCGAATTCTTTTTCTTTATTTGATTTATTTGACTTATATTTAATGTAAAGTAAGTGTTTAGTGTTTTCGATGTAATGTGTAACTGTATTAATATGTGTTTTGTTTGTTTGTGTTCTGTTCGAATGGATGATGACACTTCAAATGTTCTTAAGATATTTTCTTATGTAAGTGATATCATTCTTTATCTTACAAGGATTTTTATTATATTTTCCTCATAAGTGTAGTATATAGCACTATGTATCACTCGGAAGAAAATGCGATTCCCAACTCTCTCTCAGCTGCGCTTCGGGACTCAAACTACACCCTCGTCGGGAATCGGTCATGTTCTCCCCTCGATGATCAATCTATTATTTTTATAGTCGTAAGGATTTGGGTCTTTATTCCCCTCCTAGCACCAAGGGGTGACAACTCATTAGGATAGTTGAAGAAATTTAAATACTTGTCTTATTTAAAATCATAGAAATTCCGCGCTCGCTTCGCTCACCTCACAATACGTTTCGAATTACTCTTCTATAATACAGTTGGTACTTGGCCTATTATTGGTGCATTTCAACAAGTATGTAAGGCCTGTAATTATTATCAGCTATCAAGAGTGACAGCGAGTTTGAGTTCGTATCTGAAATGTCATTTCAGTACAAAACGGGCTGTCAAATCCACACTTAATATTGCTCTCAATCTTGAGATCGCTTTATAAATACGGGCCTAAATATGGCATGTTCAAAATACAGGAAATTCTTACCTCTGTAGTCAAAAGCTATGGTATGATAGTCCATTCTCTGGAAAAACTTATAGAGTGAGATCCTATGTCTAGCGCCGCGGGAATTTGAGTTACCTAAAACGATAAATAGGTACATTTTATTTAACAGATTCTAAATATCCAGGTTTTAAAAGGTGTCGATTCGGTTACATTTAAGTTCAATTTTTTGTAATTATTTCGCCGTTACACTATATGGCCAACTGCAACTGAAACATCAAAACAAAGTCTTTAAAGTTCAATAAAACCAATATTACCGTGACAATACATCATGATAGGGTTCTTAGAGTTGGCTAGTTCCTCATCCATTCTTCTGTTCAGCTCCTCCTTGTCGATGTTATCCACGAAGCTTCCTTTTAGCCTCTCGTAGGCGGATTTTGGTAGAATATGCCATATTCCTGGAATGATAATAATAAATAGATTTTAGGAAGAAGACAAATTAAATCTCGTTTAAGTAAGTAATTAAATAAGGTAATTTAATAAGTAAGTAATAAAGCCGTTTTAGTCGCGTCGCGTCTGCAAGAATTTAGGACACGCTGAACCGCCCCAATTTTGAATCGGCAAATTTACTTAATTGAGGGCTACTACAGGCAACCCTGTTTTACACCCTGTCAGAGATTTGTACTTATTTACCTATTTTAACCCTACAGTTGTCGACTTTAGAGTGATATTCAATAGAAAGGTTCCTTCCTCCTTCGATCCCGTTGGCCGCTGGGTCCTCGTAGTCTATGAACAACGGCCATTGTACTGGAAAACAAACAGACATACATATTTTTTAAAACGTATTGGTGGTAATTTTGTCGTAGACACAATTTATTGAGTAAAATAAAAGACAGAACTAGTATAGAAAGTCATCATTAACTGATATTTTATAGTGATAACATGAACATTTGTCATTGAACTTTTATACATAATAATAATAATAATCACGCCCTACATATGGGCGTGTCCGACACGCTCTTGGCCAATTTTTTTTTTTACGACGTGAATGAATGGAAAATGCAAAAACAGACAGCATATTTACCAAAATTGGCAAAAATAAGTCCTCTTCTGAATGTCCGTGAGTATTTGAAGATGAGCGGCACCACAGCCACGTGAATGAAGAACAGACCAGCTGTGATTGAGGCACCGGCGAATAGCACCCTGCAATGTCAAAGTTGTTTCTTATTAAGAGGCCTGACCAAAAAATAATGTAACCAAAAACACAACAGTAAGTACTGACCAACTGATAACTAATTTAATTTACATTGGAGAACTAAATCCATTTTTAACTTTGGTAACAGTAAGTGAAAGGTGGTTTAGGTAAGTAGGTTAAACATAACAAAAGTAAAATGTAAATAGGGGAATAGTTTTGAAAGACGTGAGGTCTCATTTGAGTTTATTATTTACAAATTATTTATAATGACCACTTTTAGCACAGAAATTATACTTTACAAATTAATAATAACTGCAACAAAAACTAAGTTAATTAAAAAATAATATTTTTATAACAATATTTAAATAATTTATATAATAATATTTAAATAATTTATTTATTTTAATTTATTTAATTTATTTATTTAAATATTATACAAGTATACTAATAAGGATGTGCTTGAATAGTTTTTGTTTCTATTTATATCTTGTACTGCCACTTACATAAAACCTACGAAAACTAACTATTACTTGTAATTTTTAAGTTATTATAAATGAAGTTATGATTTACGCTGATAAAACAGCGGTCTGTGTGTTAGAGAAACGTGTTAAATACTCACGTTATTATCCATAAAGGCACAAAGATGAGCAATCCGACAATTTCGACCATTTTGAACGGACTTTTACTACAGTAAATTATAACTAAAAAACAACAGGTATGTGTTATGTACAATTATGAGGTAATGGGAACACAATTGTTATTCAAACATGAACCAAATTAAGTGAGAAAAATGCTGATTTAACAAATAAATGCGATTAAAACAAGACTGGATTTGTGACAAGTGAAACAACATTACGTGCACAAACAATAGCCTGATACTAATTCTACGCTAGCCAATCGCTAGCCCACACTAACATCTTTATCACTGGTAATTTATCGTTTTTCTAGATTCGGTACGATTAGAATTAGAATTTAAATACAAAGGCAGAAAATCAAATCGGAACCTTCGAACTTTTGACGTAAACATTGACTTGACGTGACTGACGTATGGCGGATCTGACGTTTGATTTGACGTTTGTAGCGTTTTGATGCGTACCAAATCCATGTGGGGCTAAATGTGGAGTCTGTACCTTTCTCTCGAAGGAGAAGGATATTTTAGACTCCACGTGTTTCAATTTAGACACTCCCTTTATTTAATTTATCAATTTACTTATAAGCCATTAATTCTAACCAAATTCCAAATTCAAAGTGTGTTTAGTTGTATAGCACATACTTGGAGCACATAGCACCAATAAACGCGGGAATTTTCAAAATAGTTTTGGCCAAGTCTCGGCACTTTGAACTAGAACTTCCATAAGGCGATTCTCACACTATACGCGCAATGCGGCGTATTGTCTATGTTACCATTGTTTTCACCGCGCGGAGCAAGTGCGCCATACCCCGCGTTTTTTCCATACAAACCGATGTACTTACAAAGAATGATACAGCTCCGCGCTACGCCGCGTTGCGCGTTTAGTGTGATGTCGGGTCTATCGACTCGAAAACCCACACGACAAGAAGTGGAAGCCATGGGAAAAACGTTTAACATAGTTATAAAAAAAATGTATTGTATAGGATAGGTGCATTTTTACGCATTATAGTAGGTACCTACTCTCTTATACAAAACAAATGTACCTAATTAAAATGAAGAAAACTTAAGGATCCGTCGTCGTTTCCTGCCCAAGTATCCCTTTCTTCGATAAACTTGTATAAAATGACTTCTTTCATTTGCAGTCACTTCTTTCCCAGAAACACTGTCAGTCAAGGACAATCTGGGTTCCGTATAACATTGGATCTCTATCCATTGGGTAGTTCGAATATCGTTGCTCATATTTGCAGCTCTCATGATATTGTTCACAGTTGGAGAATAGAAATGATACTTCCCATATAGATTCTCATAGTCCAACACAAGATTACCATTCAACTTTGCTAAATACTCAATTTCAACTCGTATTGTCGTTTTTTGTCCAGTTAATTTGTAAACAACTGTTTGTCCCGGTTCCACTTTTATTGTTGCATTTTTTTCAGCTACTCCGAAAGGCAAGTCAATGACTATGAAGGAATTATTACCCCAAGTGTCACCGAAGTGAAATTTCTTCTTGTTATTAAAATCTATCTCAACATCGAAATGAATTGTGTCATTTAGTAGACCTTCTTTTGACCACGTTGATGAAATTGTATTCTCCAACATAGCAAATTCACGAATATTAAACTCAATAGTTTTATTATGATTGTCATTTATGTAATTAATGACTTTCAAATCTGCTTTCCTATTGGCAATGTTAATAATCTTCGCATTTGCAACCACAACATTGCGACGAACTTCAGGCCATTTAAATTTCTTAAACAGATCACCGTATGTGGTTGGATCTCGCCAGAATATATCATCAGGGGCTTTCCCAAGTTCGATTCTGATACCTCTGTTTAAGTTTTCTTTTGTGAAGTTGTATAAACCGATCTCTTTGTCTGTGATGAGTTTGTTATCAGCTCCAGAGACACAAACCTTTGCGTGATCTTTGTCAGAAGCAGTAATTATGTTCACTTTGATTCTTCCTTCGCACAAAGCTGAACTTAAAATCAGCAGTAGTATATGTTTCATATTCTTTACGAATAATATCACCTTTCTCATTCACTCTCTCTTTGTTACGCAAAAAATCAAATTACCAATAAATACAGTAAACCACTGATCGATCTATATTTAACATGTCTGTTATTGATCGTGTAATTTGTTATTCTACTATATTACTCACTGTAGATATTGTATATATTGACCTGCAGAATTATCTTTTATAAGGTCAAGATTATTATCATATTTATATGATGAATGATCTGATGAGGACTGAGAATGTTCGTTCAGCAAAGTATTTACGTCTATTTACTTATTTTTGAGTTTAGCTATTTCACGTTATTCAAACTTTACATTTAGTTATTCTGTATTATATGCCGTATAGGCTGATGATGATGATGATATAACGTACTAAGTAAACATACCTACCTATTTATAAATTATCCAGATTTTTTAAATTTAATATTGTATCCAAGATCCTGGATGTGTTTGACGTTGTGGCAACTGCTTGGTAAAATAATATTTTGAAGTCAAGTAACGTCATAGGTATTCCTATTTTAAAGTAATCGTAGTAGGTAAAAACATCGTATTATTATCATCATCATCAGCCTATACGGCATATAATACAGAATAACTAAATGTAAAGTTTGAATAACGTGAAATAGCTAAACTCAAAAATAAGTAAATAGACGTAAATACTTTGCTGAACGAACATTCTCAGTCCTCATCAGATCATTCATCATATAAATATGATAATAATCTTGACCTTATAAAAGATAATTCTGCAGGTCAATATATACAATATCTACAGTGAGTAATATAGTAGAATAACAAATTACACGATCAATAACAGACATGTTAAATATAGATCGATCAGTGGTTTACTGTATTTATTGGTAATTTGATTTTTTGCGTAACAAAGAGAGAGTGAATGAGAAAGGTGATATTATTCGTAAAGAATATGAAACATATACTACTGCTGATTTTAAGTTCAGCTTTGTGCGAAGGAAGAATCAAAGTGAACATAATTACTGCTTCTGACAAAGATCACGCAAAGGTTTGTGTCTCTGGAGCTGATAACAAACTCATCACAGACAAAGAGATCGGTTTATACAACTTCACAAAAGAAAACTTAAACAGAGGTATCAGAATCGAACTTGGGAAAGCCCCTGATGATATATTCTGGCGAGATCCAACCACATACGGTGATCTGTTTAAGAAATTTAAATGGCCTGAAGTTCGTCGCAATGTTGTGGTTGCAAATGCGAAGATTATTAACATTGCCAATAGGAAAGCAGATTTGAAAGTCATTAATTACATAAATGACAATCATAATAAAACTATTGAGTTTAATATTCGTGAATTTGCTATGTTGGAGAATACAATTTCATCAACGTGGTCAAAAGAAGGTCTACTAAATGACACAATTCATTTCGATGTTGAGATAGATTTTAATAACAAGAAGAAATTTCACTTCGGTGACACTTGGGGTAATAATTCCTTCATAGTCATTGACTTGCCTTTCGGAGTAGCTGAAAAAAATGCAACAATAAAAGTGGAACCGGGACAAACAGTTGTTTACAAATTAACTGGACAAAAAACGACAATACGAGTTGAAATTGAGTATTTAGCAAAGTTGAATGGTAATCTTGTGTTGGACTATGAGAATCTATATGGGAAGTATCATTTCTATTCTCCAACTGTGAACAATATCATGAGAGCTGCAAATATGAGCAACGATATTCGAACTACCCAATGGATAGAGATCCAATGTTATACGGAACCCAGATTGTCCTTGACTGACAGTGTTTCTGGGAAAGAAGTGACTGCAAATGAAAGAAGTCATTTTATACAAGTTTATCGAAGAAAGGGATACTTGGGCAGGAAACGACGACGGATCCTTAAGTTTTCTTCATTTTAATTAGGTACATTTGTTTTGTATAAGAGAGTAGGTACCTACTATAATGCGTAAAAATGCACCTATCCTATACAATACATTTTTTTTATAACTATGTTAAACGTTTTTCCCATGGCTTCCACTTCTTGTCGTGTGGGTTTTCGAGTCGATAGACCCGACATCACACTAAACGCGCAACGCGGCGTAGCGCGGAGCTGTATCATTCTTTGTAAGTACATCGGTTTGTATGGAAAAAACGCGGGGTATGGCGCAC
>JARACY010006984.1:0-12087 GCA_029255725.1 Scrobipalpa atriplicella
AACAATAAAAGAGATAACACGGATATAGTTCCCGCTTTACGTTAAAGTGATGCACATAATTACCAGCTGTGATTATGTGCCTGGTAATTTGAACCAAAGGCAGCTATCTTCAAATGCTACATTCATCTCATTTACTCCTAACATGTCAATGAAATAAACCTGGTCCCCCTCCAATCTGTTCATAAAAGTGACACAACATGTCACCAGCTCGTATCCCTGCTTCCCTGGTTTATGCAGAAAAGGCAATAGCTTCCATCTCTAAATTCGTCTCATTATTTGGGTACTCTTAACAGTCAATGAAACATAATAGCACAAACCTGGTCCTTTAGTATTATTATAACTCTGTGACCAAAGTGACACACACATCTTCTGCTTCCCTGGTATACCTATGCAGCGAAGGCAGTAGCTTCCATCTCAACATTTGTCTCATTTACCATGAATCAAAGAGAGCAAAAGCACAAACCTGGTCCCCCTTCCAATCTGTTCACAAAAGTGACACACACATCACCGGCTCTTATTCCTGCCTCCCTGGTATATGCAGCGAACGCAGTAGCTTCCATTTCTATGTTCCTGACTCCTAGCGCGCAGAGTTTCTTGAGGAACGTCATTTTGTCGGCCTCTGTGTAGTCGCAGAACGGTCCATCGACTCTGGCTTGACCTGAAATGGTTGAATTTACATCGCTAACAAAAAGGTTACTAAGCACTCGTATTAGCTGACCGCATTTTAGGGTGTGAAAAAAAAAAAAAAAAAAAAAAGTGACTAAATTGAAATATTCAAAACCAGATATTATTTTAAATTGGCAGATATAAAACATATAATTATAAATTTGTTTTATTATGATATAAGTGACTCATCATCATCTCCCTAGCCTTATCCCGTATCTCACGGGGTCGGCTACCTAATCTAGGTGATTGACAAGGGTACTGGTTTTTTACACAAAGCGAATGCCATCTGAACTCCGCAACCCAGAAGGGAAACCAGACCCAAAAAAGTCACTGATAGTAAAAAAATTAAAGGTCTATTTAATATATTATTGATTTATAAATCATTCAGTATAAGTATTTTACCTATAGTTAAATCTTTACGCTCTAAGAAAAATCAGAAACACTTTTTTTGTATCATAAGACAGATAATGGGAAATGTGCCAATGAACATTCCTATTTGGAGGTTAATATAAAAAAATATAAGAAATCTTGCTTTAAAAAATTACCTTTATATTAAACAAGCAGTTTTCAGTGCTTTAAAAGAACTTACATTTAAACCTTATGCTAAACTATTAACCTATATTCTTCTCTTCTTCTTGTCGTGTGGGTTTCGAGTCGGTCGACCCCATTAACCCTGGTGTCAGAGTTTTTCAAACAGTCCAGTAGCAAAGCTAATTGGCCTCTGACAGTAGGTTTGTGTAAAAACCACTATCAAAGGCAACGACCGGGACCGACGGTTTAACACGCCCTCCGAAGCATGGACCCTTTTTTTTTCCAGACCATCAGGTGATTCAGCTTGCATTGTTCTATTGGTGAAAAATTGGTAGTTCAGCAGTTGAATTGAAACCTACCTAGGCATGTCATAGATACCAGTTATTTTCCAAATTCTTTTCTCATAATTATTCAATTCAAAATTACTACAAAAGCATGTCTTTTTCAGGTGTCCTTGCCTGTTTGGATGGCTACATGAACATAGCCCTTGAACAAACGGAAGAGTATGTCAACGGGCAACTGAAAAACAAATACGGAGATGCTTTTATCAGAGGCAACAATGTTTTATACATCAGCACTCAGAAGAGAAGAATATAGGTTAATAGTTTAGCATAAGGTTTAAATGTAAGTTCTTTTTAAAGCACTGAAAACTGCTTGTTTAATATAAAGGTAATTTTTTAAAGCAAGATTTCTTATATTTTTTTATATTAACCTCCAAATAGGAATGTTCATTGGCACATTTCCCATTATCTGTCTTATGATACAAAAAAAGTGTTTCTGATTTTTCTTAGAGCGTAAAGATTTAACTATAGGTAAAATACTTATACTGAATGATTTATAAATCAATAATATATTAAATAGACCTTTAATTTTTTTTACTATCAGTGACTTTTTTGGGTCTGGTTTCCCTTCTGGGTTGCGGAGTTCAGATGGCATTCGCTTTGTGTAAAAACCAGTACCCTTGTCAATCACCTAGATTAGGTAGCCGACCCCGTGAGATACGGGATAAGGCTAGGGAGATGATGATGAGTCACTTATATCATAATAAAACAAATTTATAATTATATGTTTTATATCTGCCAATTTAAAATAATATCTGGTTTTGAATATTTCAATTTAGTCACTTTTTTTTTTTTTTTTTTTCGTTCATCCATTATAGGATAGGCAAAGGAACAGAGCCATACAGCCTCGTCTGATTTTTCACATCATCTTGAATTTGTTAATTTTTAAGGCATAAGTCAAGTCTTCAGTATATTATCATTAAGGCATTTAGCCAAGTCTTCAATTTGACAAACTTAAGATGACAGGTACTTCTTAATATATCTGCCAACGACAAGCATAGGCCTCTTCTGCCATTCAGTCATTTGCTCTTTGCTTGATGTTACCTGAAATAACAAATATACAACTCATTAAAATTAACTAAAACTTATGAGCTAAACTTTTATAGTTAGGTTAGCCCGCACTACAGCGAAGCTACGGGACGCGGCGCAAGAAAATATTCTTTGTATAAATATGTATGACAGACTACTGAGCCTCGTATTTATAAAGCGATCTCAAGATTGAGAGCAATATTAAGTATGGATTTGACAGATCGTTTTGTACTAAAATTACATTTCTGATACGGACTCAAACTCGCTGTCACTCTTGAGAGCTGATTATAAATACGGGCCTGAGACACATCGCGGCAAAGTTGTCAAAAATGCAATGCCAAAACAAAACGCGTTGGAACGCTCGTGGTGTGAAAAGGCTCATAGTTGTCGCGCCGTGTCGTGTTGCGTCGCGTCGTTGTAATGTGGTAAATCATGTGGTAATAAACTATTCAAATTGTTTCGCTGCTCTATATCCCTTATCTATCATTCAATTTTACTCTTACCACAGCCACATAACAATAAAAGAGATAACACGGATATAGTTCCCGCTTTACGTTAAAGTGATGCACATAATTACCAGCTGTGATTATGTGCCTGGTAATTTGAACCAAAGGCAGCTATCTTCAAATGCTACATTCATCTCATTTACTCCTAACATGTCAATGAAATAAACCTGGTCCCCCTCCAATCTGTTCATAAAAGTGACACACATGTCACCAGCTCGTATCCCTGCTTCCCTGGTTTATGCAGAAAAGGCAATAGCTTCCATCTCTAAATTCGTCTCATTATTTGGGTACTCTTAACAGTCAATGAAACATATAGCACAAACCTGGTCCTTTAGTATTATTATAACTCTGTGACCAAAGTGACACACACATCTTCTGCTTCCCTGGTATACCTATGCAGCGAAGGCAGTAGCTTCCATCTCAACATTTGTCTCATTTACCATGAATCAAAGAGAGCAAAAGCACAAACCTGGTCCCCTTCCAATCTGTTCACAAAAGTGACACACACATCACCGGCTCTTATTCCTGCCTCCCTGGTATATGCAGCGAACGCAGTAGCTTCCATTTCTATGTTCCTGACTCCTAGCGCGCAGAGTTTCTTGAGGAACGTCATTTTGTCGGCCTCTGTGTAGTCGCAGAACGGTCCATCGACTCTGGCTTGACCTGAAATGGTTGAATTTACATCGCTAACAAAAAGGTTACTAAGCACTCGTATTAGCTGACCGCATTTTAGGGTGTGAAAAAAATATGTGAAAGGTTAAATTGGATCAACACAGGCTTACCTGTGAATAAGTCCGGGTGAACGATCCCAACAAAGCGGTGGTGGTAGGCTCCGTAAGGGGCCGCCTGGCTTGCGACCATCCTCTCACTAATATAATACTATACTATTGAGGTTAGATCTTTCCAATGGAGTTATCTTCTATAGGCAAGCCTGTGATGCCGGCAAAAGTCATTTTTTCTGTGCAATCATACCTAATCATTACCTCTATAAAAGTCATCAGCCGCCATAGTGCCTCCAACGTAGGTGCGGAAACCGTCATCTTTATCTGCCAGAGACACCACCTCCTCAGCCAAGCGCTGGTCGAAGAACGAGGGGATCTTGCGCATCTTTCCGAGCACGGGCTGGAAGGAAAACATACATACATATACATACATATAATTACGCCTTTGTCCCTAATGGGGAAGGCAGAGCGTAAACGACCTAAACAAAGGTCGTTCTGCCACGTCTGACAAGTTTTGAGGGTTATCCCAGATACCTAGATCTGTTTATTGCTATAGTGACAAGTTGTTTGCCCATTGCCTAAATTACAATACTGAAACCCTCAAATCCCTTTGCTGATTTTTACAGCATGCACGGGAGGAGATGCAGCTGGCACATTCTATGTTTTTATATCACTCCAGTCCAGCACGGAAGGAAAACATTTTGTGTTTCTATGAATGAAAATAAGGCGCCCGCTGCCGTAATGGTACCTAATTTGTGCTAGCAGCTTGTATTCCTACGTCGGTTCGGTATCTAGGTCGGCCAGTGCCTTTTATTTTAGGAAGCCTCAACTAGCAAACTAAACCAAACCTAACAACGGCTGAACAACACACTAACAAATTAAATACAGAAACTACCATATTATAAAGAATTTGTATGTATGTTTGTAATGAATCAACTCAAAAACTTCTGGACCGATTTCAAAAACTCAGTTTAGCCGCGTGAAAAACCGAGTGGCAGGAAGCTGGCCATCAATACAAGAATAAAATCCTCACGATATCATAGCTCTTCTCCAAGCACCCATTAAGACACCAGGAAGTCACGACGACAGACCCCGGTGGAATGTCGAGCCCGCCGCTGGTGCCGATCCTGAAGATTATGGGATCCTGGCACTTGGAGTAGTAGAGGAGCTTGATCACTTCTTGCAGCAGGATCGTCATAGACGGGTTGCCGATGCCGTGCTGAAAAATATACACACATAGGTAGCAATTCTTGGTTGCAAAATACGCGACTTAACTAATATAAGTCCATACCTGTCACTTTCTTTCTATCATGGGAGAACAGAACGGATGGCAATAATTTTAGTTGAGAATTAGTAAACCATCCCAACTAGTCGGGATGGTTACGAATCGGGCCCATAATTACATTATGAGATTTTAGATTGAAACTAGGTAAGTATGTATAGTCTAAATCTAACGTATCGTTTTAAGTAGTGACAGGTTGTCAGTCCGTTGCCTTAATTACAAATTGCCCGGTAGAAACCGAGAGCGATAGGAAAACATAGAGCGTCTGTTTTTCTATCGCTCCCGGTTCAGCGTGGAAGTCATTGGCTCGTATTTATAAAGCGATTTCAAGATTGAGAGCAATATTGAGTGCGTATTTGACAGGTGATTTTGTACTGAAATGACATTTCTGATACGAACTCAAACTCGCTGTCACTCTTGAGAGCTGATTATAAATACGGGCCATAATGGCTGATACTTACGCTAACAGACAGCACCGGGCCGACCTTATACATGGCGTAACGGTGTGAATGTTTGGTCAGATTCACCAGTTTCCCCTCCTGAGGAATCTGCAGCACCTCACTCATGTAGGCTGCGAAGTCGCGCATTCGGTACTTTGTGCCTCCCATGCACACAAACTGAAAGCAATAAAAAAGTATGTAAGTACATACAATTAAGTCGCGGCTGTATCCCGTACGGGCTAGGCAGACTGTCAACGAGGGCGTTTTAACCACATCTGTTGTTTTCTATTGTGGCTAACAAGTGCCGCTGTGTAAATTTTTCTAGGAATAGTAAAAAGTATTTTTGTTTAATGACGGAATAAATAAAGTCACGTAGAAGCACGTAATACGCACTAAAAAAACTGTATAGGTAGGTACAGTTCAAATTAATACGATATTATGTTGCACACGTAAGTAAGATATAAGTTGTATTTACAAACGTAATAAGTGGTTATGTGAATTTGACTCTCAGATGTGCTCGGTAAGCACATAGCTAGATCATGATGAAATAGAACACTACTTGTGATCCCACACGTGTGCATAGTAGACTGTTTCACACGATGATTGTAATGCAATGACATAAGAAACTGTACCTACTAAAGAAACCGCGGCTCATAAAGCTAATTATTTATATTTGCGTACAAACAAAATACGCAACTTCTGTACGAGGTAGGTAGGGCGTCAGCGGCTTACTAAACCAGTTCTTCTTGTCGAGGCAATGGCAATCAAAGTCTGCGGCCAAAAAGTGGCCACATTAATAGCCTTCTGGTTGGCGATGTAAAGGTCCTCCTGCGTGCAGGTGGCCGGAGAGATAGGGCACGACATTAGGTATGACAAGGACTATTAGGCGTCACACTTGCACGTGTCGTCCTCAGTGAAGCTCCCACCTCTTCCTGAGTCTTTGCACCTGCCGATACCTGACCGAAGTTCCGAAGTCTATTCAACACCTTCTAAATACTTAGTTTGCGCCACGTCTGTCGGTGCAAATGCAAACGCAGTGATGGTTGCAGATGGAGGTTTTTTTGTCTTTTCATCGACTTGATAGAAAATAAAAATTTACCTACCTATAGGTAAACTACCTTGATATCGCCAAACAAGGCAGGCAGATCATAGTTGTGCGTGTCAAGCCCGAGGTGGTAGAGTACATCGGTCTGCAGCTTCAAAACTGATGGATTGAGGAGTTGCAGTGTGATTTAACTACCTTCACATCACCGAACAAAGCAGGCAGATCATAGTTTTGCGTGTCCAGGCCTAGGTGGTAGAGTACATCGGTCTTCAGCTTCAGAACTGACGGGTTGAGGAGTCGGAGTGTGCCGTCAGGGTTCCTTAAATAGTATTTTTTAAGACATATCGATACCATTATGATCACAAATTATATGATGGTGTGGTTAATTTTTTTTTTGCTATAACGTGTGTAAGGGACTGTGATACTGTTAGGTAGGTTGACATTCAACGAAACTGAACAACTTTTATCAAGAAATTCTTTCAGGAAATGAAAGCCTTGCCCATACAAATTGCTATTGATTACTGGAGAGTATGACTTAATTAATTGACGTCCATTTTTGTTCTCAAAGGATAGACAGTGACAGGTGACCATTTTGGTCAAGATTTAGTGATTTTGTGTGCATACGAATCGATACCATTATCAACTTTGTGTTCCCCCTCTTGGGAATCGAACCCATGACCCTCAGACTGAGAGCCCAAGGTTCAAAAGTCTAGACCACAAGAATCCAACAATATGAAACCCTTTTTTTGAGGATATTTTTAGCACTCACAAATGCTATTTTATTTCATATAAATATGAAAGAAAGAAAATTATAAATTCGCCTCGGGCCACAACCTCAGGCAGGATTCGAACCTGCGAATCTGGATTGCCGGTCCATTGCACTACCAACTATGCTACCGAAGCTGCGGCCAGAGTGACAATATTAGTATAGTATTTCTTATGTACGAACCGGCAATCCAGAGGCGCAGGTTCGAATCCTGCCTGAGGTTGTGGCCCGAGACGAATTTATTATTTTCTTCCTTTCATATTTATATGAAATATGAAACCCCCTTTACCTTGGGTACTTGTCCGGTGGCCCATCCCATTTGGTCCAGCAGTTATCGTAGTGTGAAGCGCCATCTTGCGGAAGCTTAGTATCGCAGTCACAACCACCCGATGACTTCCGGTCGCTGCTAGATAATAAACACTTAGACATTTAATTATATTGGATTCTCCTATAATTATAGTAATCGGGCTACTGCATTTAATATAAGACTATACTAGGTGTAAGGAACAGCGTAGGTACCAGAAACTGATAAGCTCAGTCAACGAAACTGAACAACTTTCACCAGGAAATTCTTTCAGAAAATGAAAAAAAAAAAATTGGCTTTTCCATACAAATTGTCTGATTGAGGTGATCAATTTCTACTGTTTTTTTTTCCTGAATGAATTTTCTGGTGATAGTTGTTCAGTTTCGTAGACTGAGTAACCCCTTTCAGTTTTCGGTACGCTGTCCCTTACACCCGGTATAAGATTATACCTATACAGCCCTTGAAGGGTAGGTAGAAGTTAACGCAATGTTATGCCTTTCAAATGTTTTAACATATGGGATCAGGGTCAGATGGAGTCCCTTTTTTACAGCTTTGTCCCGGCTTTTATATAAAACTTGAGATGAGAAGCAGCTGGTACATTCTTTATAGTTTTTTATCGCTCCTATCCTAGCTAGGAATCATATGCTCTAAATAACACAAAATAATCGGAATTTTGAATGACAAGTCAAGGACTATAGTTAAATATAGTGACAGTTATCATCACCGATAAACAGATCCAAGATTATCGGCATTCTAATAGGTATCGATTCAATAGAGTTCACAATAAATAATTGTCCTCTATTCAATTCAGGAGCCCTATTTTTGAATTACTCGAATCGTAATTCGAAACAGTAACATTCGCGTGGGATTTCCATACTATTTATTTAGCTTGCGAACGTTACATACGTACGTAAAATCACGCCTTTATCCCTTATGGGGTAGGCAGAACAAAAAGGACCTAAACAAAGGTTGTTCCGCCACATCTGAAAAGTTTTGAGGGATATTGCTGTAATGACGGGTTGTCAGCCCATCGCCTAAATCCCTCGAATCCCTTAGCTGGTTTATACAGCATGTCTGGAAGAAGATGCAGCTGGCACATTCTATGTTTTCTTTCAAACGGAACTTTCGTATGCGTTTTTGAGTTCGAGTGCTTCAAAAATAGGAAGGCTCCTGATAATATTTATTCGACTTATTGGCTCATTTCGTACAATTAAATAATATTCGTGGCAATAAAATAATTGAAACTATTTGAAACTCACTTTATCATATTCATATCGAATGCAACACACGCTTAGCACAACACTATCACAATACAACTGGCATTTTGTTATCTCGGCACTTCTATTAAATAATAAAATAACAGTGCTGCCAAGTCTAATGCGGAAACTAAGCATAATCTAAACCTAAACTTATGAAATCGTTTGTCCTTACTGACTGACTCACTTACTATCAACGCAGAGCCTAAACTACTAAAGCTAGAATCATGAAACTTGAAGAGCAAGTTCCTTCTATAACGTAACTTCCCACTAAGAAAGGATTTTCGGATTTTCTCCCCCGAAAGGGGTAAAAAAGGGGGTTGAAGTTTGTATGAAAGTCCGTCAATTTTGAAGGTAGGATCTTCCAATTTGGTATCTAGACTAATGATAAAAAAAGAAGAATACGTGTTTCAGCGTTTTTGTATTTTTTATCTCTAAGGGGATTAAATAGGGGATGGAAGTTTGTATGGAAATTTCGTCAATTTTGAAGGCAGAATTTTCCAATTTTGTATTTAGTCTAATGATTACTATATAATGGGAAAGTGTTTTAGTGTTTTTGTATTTTCCACCTCTAAGGATTATACATGCATGCAAAAGTAAGTCTTTTTAATAAATTAAATTAGGCCCTCACGGATTCTAGATCCCGAAGTAAAACAACTTATTCCGGCAACGGCAAATCTTATTTGTCCGCAGGTAAAACCGCGGGTTGGAAAACTAGTAAGTGGTTGTATAGTATTGCTTATCTACATGCTGGATGGGGAAATCCCGCAAATTGGTTTACTATAATATCCGGGTTGAAAAGCGGCTGGAAAATTTAATGTTTTTCTATAAAAAAGTTCATCATCAGAAACTAACTAGCCATGGGCTCCCGATCAGGAGGTCCTGGGTTCGATTTTCGGGTGTGTATCACAAATTTGATATTTATCACTTTGTGAGACTTTCCCCAGTTTGGTTAGGACATTGCAGGCTGAATCACCTGATTGTCCGAAAAGAAAAAGGATTCTGTGCTTCGGAGGGCCTAATTTAATTTATTAAAAAGACTTACTTTTGCATGCATGTATAATCCTTAGAGGTGGAAAATACAAAAACACTAAAACACTTTCCCATTATATAGTAATCATATGCTCTAAATAACACAAAATAATCGGAATTTTGAATGACAAGTCAAGGACTATAGTTAAATATAGTGACAGTTATCATCACCGATAAACAGATCCAAGATTATCGGCATTCTAATAGGTATCGATTCAATAGAGTTCACAATAAATAATTGTCCTCTATTCAATTCAGGAGCCCTATTTTTGAATTACTCGAATCGTAATTCGAAACAGTAACATTCGCGTGGGATTTCCATACTATTTATTTAGCTTGCGAACGTTACATACGTACGTAAAATCACGCCTTTATCCCTTATGGGGTAGGCAGAACAAAAAGGACCTAAACAAAGGTTGTTCCGCCACATCTGAAAAGTTTTGAGGGATATTGCTGTAATGACGGGTTGTCAGCCCATCGCCTAAATCCCTCGAATCCCTTAGCTGGTTTATACAGCATGTCTGGAAGAAGATGCAGCTGGCACATTCTATGTTTTCTTTCAAACGGAACTTTCGTATGCGTTTTTGAGTTCGAGTGCTTCAAAAATAGGAAGGCTCCTGATAATATTTATTCGACTTATTGGCTCATTTCGTACAATTAAATAATATTCGTGGCAATAAAATAATTGAAACTATTTGAAACTCACTTTATCATATTCATATCGAATGCAACACACGCTTAGCACAACACTATCACAATACAACTGGCATTTTGTTATCTCGGCACTTCTATTAAATAATAAAATAACAGTGCTGCCAAGTCTAATGCGGAAACTAAGCATAATCTAAACCTAAACTTATGAAATCGTTTGTCCTTACTGACTGACTCACTTACTATCAACGCAGAGCCTAAACTACTAAAGCTAGAATCATGAAACTTGAAGAGCAAGTTCCTTCTATAACGTAACTTCCCACTAAGAAAGGATTTTCGGATTTTCTCCCCCGAAAGGGGTAAAAAAGGGGGTTGAAGTTTGTATGAAAGTCCGTCAATTTTGAAGGTAGGATCTTCCAATTTGGTATCTAGACTAATGATAAAAAAAGAAGAATACGTGTTTCAGCGTTTTTGTATTTTTTATCTCTAAGGGGATTAAATAGGGGATGGAAGTTTGTATGGAAATTTCGTCAATTTTGAAGGCAGAATTTTCCAATTTTGTATTTAGTCTAATGATTACTATATAATGGGAAAGTGTTTTAGTGTTTTTGTATTTTCCACCTCTAAGGATTATACATGCATGCAAAAGTAAGTCTTTTTAATAAATTAAATTAGGCCCTCCGAAGCACAGAATCCTTTTTCTTTTCGGACAATCAGGTGATTCAGCCTGCAATGTCCTAACCAAACTGGGGAAAGTCTCACAAAGTGATAAATATCAAATTTGTGATACACACCCGAAAATCGAACCCAGGACCTCCTGATCGGGAGCCCATGGCTAGTTAGTTTCTGATGATGAACTTTTTTATAGAAAAACATTAAATTTTCCAGCCGCTTTTCAACCCGGATATTATAGTAAACCAATTTGCGGGATTTCCCCATCCAGCATGTAGATAAGCAATACTATACAACCACTTACTAGTTTTCCAACCCGCGGTTTTACCTGCGGACAAATAAGATTTGCCGTTGCCGGAATAAGTTGTTTTACTTCGGGATCTAGAATCCGTGAGGGCCTAATTTAATTTATTAAAAAGACTTACTTTTGCATGCATGTATAATCCTTAGAGGTGGAAAATACAAAAACACTAAAACACTTTCCCATTATATAGTAATCATTAGACTAAATACAAAATTGGAAAATTCTGCCTTCAAAATTGACGAAATTTCCATACAAACTTCCATCCCCTATTTAATCCCCTTAGAGATAAAAAATACAAAAACGCTGAAACACGTATTCTTCTTTTTTTATCATTAGTCTAGATACCAAATTGGAAGATCCTACCTTCAAAATTGACGGACTTTCATACAAACTTCAACCCCCTTTTTTACCCCTTTCGGGGGAGAAAATCCGAAAATCCTTTCTTAGTGGGAAGTTACGTTATAGAAGGAACTTGCTCTTCAAGTTTCATGATTCTAGCTTTAGTAGTTTAGGCTCTGCGTTGATAGTAAGTGAGTCAGC
>JARACY010006985.1:0-12081 GCA_029255725.1 Scrobipalpa atriplicella
GTCATTTTTGACATTTGACATTTTCGGCATTTGAAATTTGACATTTTGGACATTTGACATTTATGACTCTTTTGACATTGGTATTTTCGACATTTGACATTTTCGACATTTTTGACATTCGACATTTTTGACGACATTTTTACGCATTTGCAATTTCTCCATATTTTCTCACCGTAAGCCTTCCCTGCCGGGCTAACATGCGCGCCACGACATAATTTTGTCACCACGCGTTGCGAACTTCACACTGAAGTGAAGTTTCGCGCGCACGACAAGACAAAATGCGGTGACAAAATTATGTCGTGGCGCGCATAGATTACCTATGCTGGACTATGACAAACATTTCAAAACCAAAATCAGGTAAATCGGCCCCGAAACTTTACAACATTTCAACGAAAATCTATCTAAATTTTTTTGACTTCCTCATTTAAATTTTCTGATCAAGGTGGTGTTTTTGTATGAGGAAAAAAAAAACATATCCGAAAGTATTTTTCGGTGAACGTTGTTCAGTTTCGTTGACTGAGTATGAGTAACCCCTATCAGTTTGCTGGAAGCTGTCCCCTACACTAGCTCGATATATCGCCCGGATTACATAAGTACCTACCTACCTACACATTTTCTTCTCCGACAAACACAATTCCTCAGTTCACTGAATTTGCCACGAACTCTTCTATTAGCGTATGTCCAAATAACCAAATAACACATTCGAACCATTATAGCAGAGCTTTAGTGTAGTTACTTACTTACTGATACCATGTCTTAGCATGTACGTACAGTCACTCCGTGTTAATTTGCTGTATTTTTTATATACAATAAAAATCTTTGGTTATGCTAATGAAATATGTTTATTTAATCAACCAGAATTTATTTCATCAAGTAGAGAAAATTATATCGGCCAAATTGCCGCCGCCATAGTTGATTAATCAATTTTTGCTTTTCTCTCGTTTTAATACGTATATCTCTGTCATCATCAGCTCTTAATAAGAGGAAAAAAATAATATTTTAATCATTATAATTACAACATTTACTTGCATAGGGATACAGGCTTGGTACAGGGAAAAAAATAAAATCAATAATGAAACAACCTCTTACATCAAGTATTTATTTTGAAGTGTTATACAAAACTGTTCAGGTTATACTAAGTGTGGCGCGTTCTATAGGTAAGGGCCTAATATATGTGCCGGTAATACTATGTGTAAAAATATTAGCTGACCGAACTTTAGGTTGTGTACTTAACTTACCATAAAACTGAACAACTTTCCCCAAGGAATATAGGTATTATGAAAAAAAAAATGGCCCTCCCTCACAAAACGACTTGAGTCGCGTACACTATTTGTTTGGGAATGGGAGGGCTAATTAAAAAAAAACAAGCGTTACGTAGGAAGGTGGTTAAGACTTTTGAATACCGGTTATTTTCAATACCGTTATTAATACCGGGGAGATTTTTCTCAATACCGGGATCCCTGTATTCCGGTATTGAAAAAAAAAATTACTAAATTTTTTCAAAAAAGATCTAAATGAGTTAAAATCTTTCTCCATGGAATAAAATAGGTAGAAAAAAGAAAATATGCTATAAAATTAAATCATCTAACTGTAATTACAACTGAATAATAAGGAAAATAAGCGGTAAAAATTATATTTTGTACTGTTTTAGCATACCAAAAGCTTAAAAGTTATGAATTGCAATCCCATTGAATTTATGGTGGCCAATTTGATGGGTAGATTCACACCCTAAAGTTTGGTCAGCAAATTTTTTTACACCCGGTATATCCGCCAATATATAAGTGTTATACTTATTTTATTTATATAACAGTGTAGCGCGAAGTAGGCAGATCTCTATTTCCAGTGCTGTAGAGATATTTTTCTACTAAGTGATGTAAAAAATAATGAATACTTAATTATTATTAAATGAAACAAGTGAAGTTATTTAAACTTTGTGTGGCTCACATCACAACATGAGAATATATTATTATGATTGGAGACTTTTTATATCACCAACAATTGCTTACATTAATAAAAATCAAGTAAGAAAAACTAAAGTCTTAATTTTAATTACCTGGAAACATAATGATTCAATTACTGGGAACTTATATGACATTATTTAATATTTGCTCGTGTTGTGGCCCGGCCACACACGGTATATTGGTAGTTATTTTGGTATGTATTGGAATATACCCAGAGGAAGTTTTATCTGCCTACTTAATGCCGCACACCACACACGATCAAGTGGGTTTGACGGTAGGGTCAAAACACACGAAACACACGATCAAGTGGGTTTCACGCTACGTGTAGGGTCAAAACACACGAAACACACGATCAAGAGGGTTTGACGCTACGTGTAGGGTCAAAACACACGATCAAGTGGGTTTGACGCTACGTGTAGGGTCAAAACACATGATCAAGTGTTTTTCACTCATTAAGTGTATGATGGATCATTTACATATCATTAATCAAAGACGCGCCAGCTTTTGAAGACAATCGTTTTACAGTAAAACACCGTTTAAAACGAATCACAAAATAACAGCCCGATTTGGAGGAGTTAGTAGTACACGCTACACAATAAAGGCTCAAAAATTGTTCAGTCGTAATTACTTATTAAGAAATATAATTTATTAAAATTGTATATAAAAGATTCACAGCTCAATCGGGAGATAGAGTGCTATCAAAGTTGGAGGGTTTACTGTCTTAATAAAAAAAATACAAACCATCTTGTATAGGTAGGTACACTACACATAGCGGCAAAGATGGAATAATAAATTGTACCACTATTTAAAATATTCGAGTGTAGTGCAGTGACATCTAAATAAATACATTTCCTTATTCATTTCACAAAGACCACATATTTTCATCTCATTGTGCCGATATGTGCCTATAAAACAAGTTCTTTACAGATTCTTTAGTAAATTTAAGGGATACAAGATAAAACAAACAAAAGCTAACTTTAATAGTATGAAATATTCTATGTCGTTTTGTGTCACAAAAATATAGATTCTTTATTGGTGTCCATCAGAAAATTCGCAAGTACCTACTAAAAATATTTAGTTTTTTTTAAAGGAAATAAACTTCTTAGAGGTGAACACATAGGTACTACAGAACCCTATTTATGGGCATGTCTGAAGTGCTCTTGGCCGGTTTTCACAGATCGTTAGATATCCTAAACTAGTTTATTTGAACAGAAAAATAAAATACATAAAACAACTAACCTGCGTGCTTAGAAGAAAAAACCAACAGATCAATAAAGTAATACAATGAATGGACCATTAGGTCCTAGATCCCACATGTGACTCATTGAAAAATAATTAAATTGTAAAAAAAAAAGTAGAATTCGCACAATACCTGTAACATTAATTTTTGCACAATAACACGGATTCACTAACTGGAATTTTAATTAAGTTTACATTATTTGAGCTTAGACTATCTTCGCAGTAGGTAGATATTTGGTGAACTTGAAGGTGGTAGGGTTTTGGTGCAAAGCCCGTCTGGGGGAGTATCACCCTCTTGCTTATTTCTGCCGCCAAGTGGAAGTGTTCGCACTTCTGTGTTTCGGTCTGAAGGGCAAGAGAGCCAGTGAAATTACTGGCACAAGAGACATTCCACCTTTGGTCTCACGGTGTGCAACGTACTCTGCAATTTTATTAGGATCTAGTGGGATAGTAGTTGGTGTTATAGGCTACCGCGCTGCTTACCATCAGGTGGGCCGTATGCTTAGTTGCCACTGTATTAACATTAAAAAACCCCGAATCAATGATGCATAGAACCCTAAACATCACATTACAGAGGATTACATCTGAGTTCTATTAAGCTTTGTTTCTGTATGATTATATTACTTTAGTGGTCCGGACCGGAGTGTGGCTGGCAAAAATAGTTTCTGTAACCTGTGAGATAGGAAGAGTCATAAAAGTATTTTATGGTAGTTTTCACAAACAGGCGATTGGTCAAGACTTTGTTAACACGATAACTACCTACTGCGAAAGGGGGACACGGGTGATGAATACAGTAAAATATATTAGACGGCAATACAATGAACTACTCGCGAACATTAAACCTATGATATCTGAAGCAGTGAAAGAAGTCTAGAACGAATACGGCATCGAATGGCTCCAATTCCTGCACAAATACAAAAACTACACACAACAAACAAAATGAATTTGAAAAATTACATTTTAAATATCATAAAAATTTATTTGCTACCTACATTCCTAACAAACTTTTTATCTTTTAGTTTAAATAGTTAAGTATTAAAATAGTAAAATAAAATATTTTTTTAATTATCATTTAGGTACTATCAATTTCAAGTTCAACTCTCTCTTAGTGCTTTGGAAAGCCTTCCTTATTAATTCCATTAATTTATTTATTATTTTTCATTCTAACTACTCTCGAGGTACACAACTGGAATAAATTATCATGACTATCATACATAACAGTAAGTAAAGTTATCTCCATACAACTGTGGTTGATAATCCGATTTTATTAGACTGTATGTACCTAAACTTATCCGTATTCGGTTCGTATATCTGTCCGTATTCAAGTCGTCAAAAGAAACGGAAAATGAAACACGTATAACGTTTGTGCACTTATCCTTATTCGTGTCAAGGTAATTTTAAGCTGTCTAAGTTTCAAATAATTTTGAAACCTACGACGGCAACTAGTTAGTTAAGACGAATTAGAGGGATGGGAAAATTCATCATAAGTATACTAAAGTTTCATTGTTATATACCTATACATATTAGTTATATTTGAAACTTAAACAAATTTAATGCATTTAAGGTAGTTTGATGAACTCAGTAGCGCCAAAATTAATAAAATTGTAATTTCGCAAGTAATTTCCCAATAATCCCATTGGCTTGCTTTGTCTTGTACATAATAAAGCTGTTAAGTATGGAGACACACTACCGTTTAATATTATAGTTATAATAACAAACAAACCTAATTTTTTAATGTGATTACTGATTATTACAAATACAAAAAAACTAAACTATGTACCTCTTCTAATATACAAACAAAATTTACAGAAAATTAAAGGAAATAATACGGGACCTTCTCAAATCAAAGTTTACCATTTCACATTTTGGAAATAGTTGTTTGTAATTATTAGTAGAAAATGTGGTTTATAGGAAAGTAGGTAGTACTTTTTTACAGCTGGTAATGGCGCTGACATCAATTTGGAAGGTCCAGTACTTCAGGTTGCATTTCACTCGGAGTGTTGCCATATCGAATAGTTAGCCTAGTGAAGCGGCCATGGAGTGAGACTGAGGAAAGAGATCCATCCGTGTCACAGGGGCCGTATAGACAAAGACAGATAGTATGAGATAAATATCTCTTGAGCAGCTTATTTATCAATTATAGTGTACAGTACGACTGAGATATCTGTTCATCTGTCAGCAGCGCCCCTATAGATGTAATCGCTTCATTCCTATTAGGCTTGGCTATCAGGGTAACCAACCATAGCCTTTAGTTCTAAATATCGCCACCGGAACAGGTAAGTCGGAGGCAGTGTACGAAAAGGGCGGGGCGCTTCAAATGCTTCGTAAAGGGAGAACTGCCATAAAATGACGTTGGCCGTGTGAGTGCCTTTCGTACTTTTTCCGTACTTGTGGTCGTACTCATGTCGTTCTGTAATGGGACTGTGACATAATAGCGGCTTATATAACGCAAACCTGTACCTACAATTTTAACAAAGCAATTCCTCCTGATACGTGGCAATACAAGGCATTTTCAGCACGGGTTGGTAAATTCTATTAATACCATATACTAGCAGTATTGCTGTACCCCTGGACTTAAAGGTTTCTATACATGAATTTTCCTTAAATAAGCCGCCATGGCAGATGGACCGATGAAAAGAAGAAATGCTTAGTTAACACTGAGCACATCCTATGGGTATGCATCTACAACACTCAATATAAGTATGTTTAATATAATTCAATACTAGTTAATAGGTATTGATTATTACTCGTATTTACTGTTTGCGACTGATGAGCGTAGCTGTCCTCTCCATGTCACTGGAAAATAAATATTAATTCAGAAAACAAAAACTCAAATGTAGGTATACAGCAGTAGAAGATGCCCCCATTGGCTAGATGGAACATGGGCGTGCACTTATCCGTATTCAATTCGTATCCAATACACAATCTATCCATATGAAACGTACTATATATGGATAGGTGCACACTGCAGAAGCTGTCATGCAATTACTAGGAAGGCCAAATTAGATATGCATTGGGTAATGGGTACGAATCTAATATGGATAACTGTACAAATGCAAAAGTGTACACCTCATGATACTTACTCGTCGAGTAGCGTGAACGCGTTGCTAGTGCAGTTCCCGTTGTCGATCGGGGAATCCATGTGCTCCTCCGGCTCCACACCATTGGTTCTCATCTCGTCGCGTACCTGTCACGGAAATAAACAAACATTTGTGACCGCGGATAGTAGGACCTTATTATGACTATTTCAACCTTATTATGACGACCCCATGAAACTGAACAACTTTTTCCAAGGAACATAACTTGAAAATATTTTTAAAAAATCCTTCCAACCTCCCATACAAACTACTGATATACCGGGTGAAAGGGACAGCGTACTTGTTTACCAGAAACTGATAGGGGTTGCTCATGCTCAGTCAGCGAAACTAAAAACTTTCACCAGGAAATTCTTTCAGGAAATGTTTTTCTTTTTTTGTTTTTCCTGTGGGTTTTCTATACAAATTGTCTGATCAAGGTGGTCATTTTGAATGGAGAAGTTAAATTTATTCTTCATTTCCTTAAAGAATTTTCTGGTGAAAGTTGTGTTTAGTTTCGCTGACTGAGCAATCCCTAACAGTTTCTGGTATGCTGTCCCTTACACCCGGTATATCAGTAGTTTGTATGGGAGGTTGGAAGGATTTTTTAAAAATATTTTCAAGTTATGTTCCTTGGAAAAAGTTGTTCAGTTTCATGGGGTCGTCATAATAAGGTTGAAATAGTCATAATAAGGTCCTACTATCCGCGGTCACAAATGTTTGTTTATTTCCGTGACAGGTACGCGACGAGATGAGAACCAATGGTGTGGAGCCGGAGGAGCACATGGATTCCCCGATCGACAACGGGAACTGCACTAGCAACGCGTTCACGCTACTCGACGAGTAAGTATCATGAGGTGTACACTTTTGCATTTGTACAGTTATCCATATTAGATTCGTACCCATTACCCAATGCATATCTAATTTGGCCTTCCTAGTAATTGCATGACAGCTTCTGCAGTGTGCACCTATCCATATATAGTACGTTTCATATGGATAGATTGTGTATTGGATACGAATTGAATACGGATAAGTGCACGCCCATGTTCCATCTAGCCAATGGGGGCATCTTCTACTGCTGTATACCTACATTTGAGTTTTTGTTTTCTGAATTAATATTTATTTTCCAGTGACATGGAGAGGACAGCTACGCTCATCAGTCGCAAACAGTAAATACGAGTAATAATCAATACCTATTAACTAGTATTGAATTATATTAAACATACTTATATTGAGTGTTGTAGATGCATACCCATAGGATGTGCTCAGTGTTAACTAAGCATTTCTTCTTTTCATCGGTCCATCTGCCATGGCGGCTTATTTAAGGAAAATTCATGTATAGAAACCTTTAAGTCCAGGGGTACAGCAATACTGCTAGTATATGGTATTAATAGAATTTACCAACCCGTGCTGAAAATGCCTTGTATTGCCACGTATCAGGAGGAATTGCTTTGTTAAAATTGTAGGTACAGGTTTGCGTTATATAAGCCGCTATTATGTCACAGTCCCATTACAGAACGACATGAGTACGACCACAAGTACGGAAAAAGTACGAAAGGCACTCACACGGCCAACGTCATTTTATGGCAGTTCTCCCTTTACGAAGCATTTGAAGCGCCCCGCCCTTTTCGTACACTGCCTCCGACTTACCTGTTCCGGTGGCGATATTTAGAACTAAAGGCTATGGTTGGTTACCCTGATAGCCAAGCCTAATAGGAATGAAGCGATTACATCTATAGGGGCGCTGCTGACAGATGAACAGATATCTCAGTCGTACTGTACACTATAATTGATAAATAAGCTGCTCAAGAGATATTTATCTCATACTATCTGTCTTTGTCTATACGGCCCCTGTGACACGGATGGATCTCTTTCCTCAGTCTCACTCCATGGCCGCTTCACTAGGCTAACTATTCGATATGGCAACACTCCGAGTGAAATGCAACCTGAAGTACTGGACCTTCCAAATTGATGTCAGCGCCATTACCAGCTGTAAAAAAGTACTACCTACTTTCCTATAAACCACATTTTCTACTAATAATTACAAACAACTATTTCCAAAATGTGAAATGGTAAACTTTGATTTGAGAAGGTCCCGTATTATTTCCTTTAATTTTCTGTAAATTTTGTTTGTATATTAGAAGAGGTACATAGTTTAGTTTTTTTGTATTTGTAATAATCAGTAATCACATTAAAAAATTAGGTTTGTTTGTTATTATAACTATAATATTAAACGGTAGTGTGTCTCCATACTTAACAGCTTTATTATGTACAAGACAAAGCAAGCCAATGGGATTATTGGGAAATTACTTGCGAAATTACAATTTTATTAATTTTGGCGCTACTGAGTTCATCAAACTACCTTAAATGCATTAAATTTGTTTAAGTTTCAAATATAACTAATATGTATAGGTATATAACAATGAAACTTTAGTATACTTATGATGAATTTTCCCATCCCTCTAATTCGTCTTAACTAACTAGTTGCCGTCGTAGGTTTCAAAATTATTTGAAACTTAGACAGCTTAAAATTACCTTGACACGAATAAGGATAAGTGCACAAACGTTATACGTGTTTCATTTTCCGTTTCTTTTGACGACTTGAATACGGACAGATATACGAACCGAATACGGATAAGTTTAGGTACATACAGTCTAATAAAATCGGATTATCAACCACAGTTGTATGGAGATAACTTTACTTACTGTTATGTATGATAGTCATGATAATTTATTCCAGTTGTGTACCTCGAGAGTAGTTAGAATGAAAAATAATAAATAAATTAATGGAATTAATAAGGAAGGCTTTCCAAAGCACTAAGAGAGAGTTGAACTTGAAATTGATAGTACCTAAATGATAATTAAAAAAATATTTTATTTTACTATTTTAATACTTAACTATTTAAACTAAAAGATAAAAAGTTTGTTAGGAATGTAGGTAGCAAATAAATTTTTATGATATTTAAAATGTAATTTTTCAAATTCATTTTGTTTGTTGTGTGTAGTTTTTGTATTTGTGCAGGAATTGGAGCCATTCGATGCCGTATTCGTTCTAGACTTCTTTCACTGCTTCAGATATCATAGGTTTAATGTTCGCGAGTAGTTCATTGTATTGCCGTCTAATATATTTTACTGTATTCATCACCCGTGTCCCCCTTTCGCAGTAGGTAGTTATCGTGTTAACAAAGTCTTGACCAATCGCCTGTTTGTGAAAACTACCATAAAATACTTTTATGACTCTTCCTATCTCACAGGTTACAGAAACTATTTTTGCCAGCCACACTCCGGTCCGGACCACTAAAGTAATATAATCATACAGAAACAAAGCTTAATAGAACTCAGATGTAATCCTCTGTAATGTGATGTTTAGGGTTCTATGCATCATTGATTCGGGGTTTTTTAATGTTAATACAGTGGCAACTAAGCATACGGCCCACCTGATGGTAAGCAGCGCGGTAGCCTATAACACCAACTACTATCCCACTAGATCCTAATAAAATTGCAGAGTACGTTGCACACCGTGAGACCAAAGGTGGAATGTCTCTTGTGCCAGTAATTTCACTGGCTCTCTTGCCCTTCAGACCGAAACACAGAAGTGCGAACACTTCCACTTGGCGGCAGAAATAAGCAAGAGGGTGATACTCCCCCAGACGGGCTTTGCACCAAAACCCTACCACCTTCAAGTTCACCAAATATCTACCTACTGCGAAGATAGTCTAAGCTCAAATAATGTAAACTTAATTAAAATTCCAGTTAGTGAATCCGTGTTATTGTGCAAAAATTAATGTTACAGGTATTGTGCGAATTCTACTTTTTTTTTTACAATTTAATTATTTTTCAATGAGTCACATGTGGGATCTAGGACCTAATGGTCCATTCATTGTATTACTTTATTGATCTGTTGGTTTTTTCTTCTAAGCACGCAGGTTAGTTGTTTTATGTATTTTATTTTTCTGTTCAAATAAACTAGTTTAGGATATCTAACGATCTGTGAAAACCGGCCAAGAGCACTTCAGACATGCCCATAAATAGGGTTCTGTAGTACCTATGTGTTCACCTCTAAGAAGTTTATTTCCTTTAAAAAAAACTAAATATTTTTAGTAGGTACTTGCGAATTTTCTGATGGACACCAATAAAGAATCTATATTTTTGTGACACAAAACGACATAGAATATTTCATACTATTAAAGTTAGCTTTTGTTTGTTTTATCTTGTATCCCTTAAATTTACTAAAGAATCTGTAAAGAACTTGTTTTATAGGCACATATCGGCACAATGAGATGAAAATATGTGGTCTTTGTGAAATGAATAAGGAAATGTATTTATTTAGATGTCACTGCACTACACTCGAATATTTTAAATAGTGGTACAATTTATTATTCCATCTTTGCCGCTATGTGTAGTGTACCTACCTATACAAGATGGTTTGTATTTTTTTTATTAAGACAGTAAACCCTCCAACTTTGATAGCACTCTATCTCCCGATTGAGCTGTGAATCTTTTATATACAATTTTAATAAATTATATTTCTTAATAAGTAATTACGACTGAACAATTTTTGAGCCTTTATTGTGTAGCGTGTACTACTAACTCCTCCAAATCGGGCTGTTATTTTGTGATTCGTTTTAAACGGTGTTTTACTGTAAAACGATTGTCTTCAAAAGCTGGCGCGTCTTTGATTAATGATATGTAAATGATCCATCATACACTTAATGAGTGAAAAACACTTGATCATGTGTTTTGACCCTACACGTAGCGTCAAACCCACTTGATCGTGTGTTTTGACCCTACACGTAGCGTCAAACCCTCTTGATCGTGTGTTTCGTGTGTTTTGACCCTACACGTAGCGTGAAACCCACTTGATCGTGTGTTTCGTGTGTTTTGACCCTACCGTCAAACCCACTTGATCGTGTGTGGTGTGCGGCATTAAGTAGGCAGATAAAACTTCCTCTGGGTATATTCCAATACATACCAAAATAACTACCAATATACCGTGTGTGGCCGGGCCACAACACGAGCAAATATTAAATAATGTCATATAAGTTCCCAGTAATTGAATCATTATGTTTCCAGGTAATTAAAATTAAGACTTTAGTTTTTCTTACTTGATTTTTATTAATGTAAGCAATTGTTGGTGATATAAAAAGTCTCCAATCATAATAATATATTCTCATGTTGTGATGTGAGCCACACAAAGTTTAAATAACTTCACTTGTTTCATTTAATAATAATTAAGTATTCATTATTTTTTACATCACTTAGTAGAAAAATATCTCTACAGCACTGGAAATAGAGATCTGCCTACTTCGCGCTACACTGTTATATAAATAAAATAAGTATAACACTTATATATTGGCGGATATACCGGGTGTAAAAAAATTTGCTGACCAAACTTTAGGGTGTGAATCTACCCATCAAATTGGCCACCATAAATTCAATGGGATTGCAATTCATAACTTTTAAGCTTTTGGTATGCTAAAACAGTACAAAATATAATTTTTACCGCTTATTTTCCTTATTATTCAGTTGTAATTACAGTTAGATGATTTAATTTTATAGCATATTTTCTTTTTTCTACCTATTTTATTCCATGGAGAAAGATTTTAACTCATTTAGATCTTTTTTGAAAAAATTTAGTAATTTTTTTTTTCAATACCGGAATACAGGGATCCCGGTATTGAGAAAAATCTCCCCGGTATTAATAACGGTATTGAAAATAACCGGTATTCAAAAGTCTTAACCACCTTCCTACGTAACGCTTGTTTTTTTTTAATTAGCCCTCCCATTCCCAAACAAATAGTGTACGC
>JARACY010006986.1:0-12063 GCA_029255725.1 Scrobipalpa atriplicella
ACAGAACAGACAGAAATATACCACGGACAATTGAGTTGGAGAACTAATTAGGATAACTTTATTGACAGGGAATACCAGTTTCATCTTATTTTAAAGCATTTGTGGGAAGAAATAGTTATTTGAAGAAATATTTCTTTTTAAATAAGACAGACAAAATGTCAAAGAAATATTTGAAAAGTATTATTTGTAAATACATTTGAGCAATATAAAATTTCTTTGTGTTCAGACTTAGATAATGTAAAACGCTATAATATGCAAAAATAAAGAGAAATAAAATTAACACAGCCTCACAATACGAGTTTAAAATATGAAAGCAAATAGAATAAATATTGGACTCTATAGAAACGCGTACTAGTAGTACAAAATGTTCGCCCATTTTGGACCGTTTGAACCTTTTTCCAAGGTAGTACCAAAGGTCCATGAACCTGCGTCGCCGTTTGGTCGACAAAGTTGTTCGCCCAAATTTGTCGGACCCTAGTTTACGAGTCGGAGTCAAACTTGACCGGAATCACAAGTAGGTAGGTAAAGGCTGACAAATAAAAATACTTACAAAGTAAAAGTAACATTTGGTGTACTTACATACCACTTACTACACGAAACGAAAACGAAAAAAATTGCGGCGTACCGAGCACAAGTGTCAGTAAGTGAAATAACTTTGCACACTTGTACAGCATGTTGAGGAGGAGAAGCACATTGCTTGTTTTTCTATCGCTCTCAGACCATCATGAAAGAAATTGTACGTTAATAAAAGATAATATTGCTTGAATAAACTGCAAAGGAGAGGTCAAATTCGTTTTTAAATAAAATGTATTGATTATCTAAATAATTTATTAAATAAATTCACGGTCAGATTCAAAGCTGTGCTTTAAATCCAGTTGTCTGAAACTCTGCGATGCTTTATTTGAATTATCTAGTCTTCATTCTATTACCTCTATTCAAACACATACTATTTTAGTAAGCGCAAAAATAAATATGAATCCATCGTATCTATTTATTCTCGTTACTCGTTATTCGAAACTGTAAGTAGAAATTGAAACCGTACAGAGAGTTATCGCCGCGATCCGTCAATGTCAATCCGAGACGATTTGATCGAATAAATCTACGTTCGAATACGATACGAACACATACATGGGGCGCAATATTAGCGCTAATGGTTTATTTATATTCTAGAAGAGCAACATTATAGTTACTAATAGTTACATAAGGGTGTAACAGAAATGAACTCTGAAAGATGTAAATCTGCTAATGGAATTAAGCAACTTTTTCTAAGACTTATAGGCTGTATTTTTAACTTCCATCTATCTGCTGATGCGTTGTGTATGGGAGGACAAATATTTTCTGACTATCATGATGAGCATGTTAATAAAATGTACAATTTGTTGTATAATTATAAAGCTTCTTAAAGGGCCGTGTCACCCACGGCATAATACATTTTGTCGTAGGAACAAATATTTCCCCGTGGTTAAAAAATATCTAGCTACAACCTTTAACTCTTCAAAGATAGAGTCAACAGGAATCTTCTGGATGACCTCTCTCCATCATCGACTCTGTCATTGTCGTCACTGACCTAGACCAGGAGTTAAAAACAAACCCGTAATCAATAAAAAAATTGCATTATTATAAAAAGAACCCCCTGTACTGCTCTGGAATTGAGTGATTTTAAAAGTCACATTTCAATAACCGGATTGTATTGAGAGGCGTTCCGATTCAAGCGAAAATTCAATACCGAAACTGCATAACTCTGCATGCATGAATAGCATGCATGCTACCAACATGTTTACGTTCGCATGCGACTTGCATGTCTTTAGCATGCCAAGGGCACGCATGACATGTGAAATGGGGCGTGCGGATATTGCCCCATATTTTGTTCGTAATGTCTTTTTTAATTATTTTATTTTGACTGTAAATCGGAAAAGAAGACACGAAAATTGTTTATCGGATTTTTGTGTACTGATTACAGAGTAGTGAGAAGGGTAATGTAATTTTCTGTGGTTAGCATAACACTTGTCTGAAATGGTTATTCTCAGAAAGTGATTCTCATTTTGCATCAAACATAATAGTTTGCTACGACTCGTAGAGAAGAGCTACGAAATGCTACGGCGTAGCTTAAAGCGTAGCACTTTGTAGACCTTTTAGATGTCACGTCAAAAAACATTTACATAAACGCCAAATATGAAGTTTTATGACCACTCCTTTAAAGACGGCAACAAAACAACCTTTATTCAATTACAAAAGCTTTAAAACCTCTATAAATTCCATAGTTTAAAACTTATCTCCATCGATCGGGCAGCAGAAGTGTATTTGTCATCGTGCGAGTTGGCGTTGTGCCAGCTAAGAGCAGTTAGTGATCTTCCACACATGATAAGCCTGGGATTCGTATGATAAAGCCTGGGATATCTCATGCCCTGGTACAGAATTTTTATATTTAAATGTTAAAGTGTTTTAAGGTTTGTCGTGAAAGGTTCTTTATTTATTAAGATATTTACACACCTCTGCATTATTATATCAACATAATGTATCAAGGAACTTGCGTTTAAAGCAAGAAAATAATCCCAAGGGATTTAAAGTTGTATGGAAATCCTTAATAGCCCAAGGGTTATTATGTGATTTGAATTTGGAATGTCATGTGAACTACTAAGAAAATAATTTTCAGAAAAAAAAAAAATTGGCTGTGTGTATATTAAAACTGTTGCCACACTCGCCTTCTGCGCCTCCCGGCGAGTGTAAAAAGGCTGTATGACTAGTTATCTGTATGTGCTCTTTGCTTTGTATAAAAAAAAGAAACTAAAAAAAAAGAAAACGCGGTTTGATTTTGCAAAAGTTTTTCTTTCATTGATTATTACTTCCATTTCGTAAATTGTCGAGTGAAATTAATATTTTGACTCCAGAAGACATTGTGACTAGTATTTTATCGTATTTTGTTATTTATGTTGAATATGTTAAATACGATCAATTAGTTTTTTGGAAAAATACGTAGGTAGTGGATTGGATTGTGAACGTGAAGTGTAGTTCAGTGAGTGTGAATTGACTTTCGGATCTGTTGCTTCTGGTATGTTTTCAATATTTATTTATGTATCAATATTACATGATTAGGTATATTTCTGAGCTTTATTATCTTACAGACGCCTGCCACCGTCTAAGTAATCTGTGCAGTAGGTGTGTAAAATATAGTATGCTCCTCGGGAATAAATGTGTCTTCGCCTTGGGCAGACTTGAATCCCTCGCTACATTCAGGATTCTTGTCATAATTCCCTCGCTTCGCTCAGGAATTAAACATTTAATTCCCTCGCTGCGCTCGGGAATTAATCGTAGAATCCTTCATTCCGCTCAGGATTCAATATGCTGCCCGTGACGTTAGACACTGCTTTATTCCCTCGTTGCCTAATATACTATTATTTTTGGAAATTTAGCAAGTTCCCTTATAAAATGGACCTGCGATTCGTATGATATAGGTGCGTGGAATTTGGTTATCAGTTGGGTATTGTAAAAAGATAATAGTGCTGCACCTGTGCATTTTACTTATACTCATAAAATATATATTTTGTGTAGAAATTCCATTTTCTTTTTTATTTATAGTGTAATTAAGAAAAAAACATTTTTATCTCATTTCTCATTTATTGGTTATATACCAAGCCGAGAATATAATTGATTTAGCTTTTTGAATCGCCAGAGCCAGCGAAGTAAGTAAGCTTTTTGAATAAGATTTCTTTCATGTCGTGGTGATTTTCTTTTTTATCAATTTATATAATTGTGTGATGAAAACTATTTTATTATGACTTAATCCAACAAATCTTTTTTTTTACTTGACTGAAGGATAATTTAACGTTGTTACTGCTGTACCACTAAACCAGTTTTTCGTTTAAAACGCGTCGCCATTAAAACCGTAAACGCGAGCAGAATAAACCGTGCTCTCAGAGTTTTAAAATTCTCAGCATCGAATTCCACAATCCTTTTGGTATATTTGCAATCCCAATTCAGCCAAATGAAATTCGAGCTTTCGAGAAATCCTTGCCCTAGCAAAGGTGTTAGAACATTCAAAGTCCGTTAAAGTAATTGCACTTTTACGGAATAGAAGCGAAACTGACCCCTCTGTCGCTTATATTAGAGTCTCTTTATTATAATACAGTAGCAAACTATCAACTCGACTAAAGGACAAACTTAAGTTTGCTGTTGTCCCCATACTAGATATAGGGAGACGACTACGAAAATAAGTTTGTAATCCTTTCCTTGTGATGTTTGAACAAATTTAAATTTTTATTTTTAAGTTTTCCGTTTTTTGTACTTTCCGATGACTTAGGATCTTGAAATTTTGCAAGAATTAATATCTCCTAGCACAATCAAAGAAAAAAAATCCAAAAACTAAATTTTTTGGGTTATAATATATCACAAAAAAGTATACTTTTAGTTTTCAGTTCCCTTGCAAATAATCAAACAAACGTTCATATCTTTTGATTGCGAGGACTCACAAGTATGATTCTATTACAGATTCAAGATACCGTAGACCTGAGTATTCAGTATAAATTTCAACTTGATACATTCACGCATTTTTGAGAAAAAAGGTGGTGACAGACAGACAGACGGACAACCGAGTGATCCTCCTAAGGGTTCCTTTTTTCCTTTTGAGGTACGGAACTCTAACTAGTCAAAAATCTGACCTAATTTAAAATACTAAAAATAACCTTTCTTTGGGTTAAAATTAATTATGAAAATGTGAGAATCAAATCCAAAACCTCCAGATTAACAGTACGAAACACAATCCACTAATAGAGTTTCATTTGGAAGGAAATTCCATTTTATTTATCTTAGTTAGGTACTCTACTCTAAGAACTCTACAGATCTCAGCTTTATCTATAGGAAAGCTAGGCAAATGCTACAAATGGAAAGCTCTCTCGGAGTCAAAGTCAGCTAACATAATTACATGTTCAAAGACGGCAGTCGCACTAGCCACCACCTGAGGCCTGCCTGCCCATAAACAAGTGACAGTCTTGCGTGCCCCAACGTGTTGTTTGGTACAAGTTGCATAGCGCGTTTTTTTTTATCCCTCACGCCTGTGTCCTTTGATGGGGTAGGCAAAGCGTCAACGACCCAAACAAAGGTCGTGCCGCCACTTCCAACAAGTTTTGAGGGTTGTTTAAGATAGATCTTTATACAGGGTGTCCAGGAATTAATGGATAACCCTTTAACTGCGGCTAGCTTGACCGATGCCCTACTTGTAAAAAAATTATGACCTCAGTAAAAGTGTCACAGTTTTCGAAATATCGTACAAAAACCGTTTTTTTTCATAATTTTCTCCCTACGCTCAGTTATTTTCATGCCATTTCATCAAATATCAACATTTTTGGGTTTTTTATTTTTTTTAATATACCTTAATAGTTGATACTTAGAATGAATACATTATTTTAGTTAGTTATTTTATAAGAAAATAATTTAAAAAATAAGTTTTATTGAAAAAATTAGGCAAAATATTTTTAAAATTTTGTCTTTGACCTCCTACGGTGAAAAAAAAAAGTGACACTTTTACTGAGGTCATAATTTTTTTACAAGTAGGGCATCGGTCAAGCTAGCCGCAGTTAAAGGGTTATCCATTAATTCCTGGACACCCTGTATTGCTGTGGTGACAGGTTGTCAGCCCATCGCCTAAAATACAATTTAGCTGAAACCCTCGAATCCCTCAGCAGGTTTTTACAACATGCCCGCGAGGAGATGCAGCCGGCATATTCTATATTTTTCTATCACTCTCAGTCCAGAATGAAATCATTTTTTATTTTGTCTTTGCCGTTTTTCTTAATAAGTCAGTTTCCCGTAAAACTATTTAGTTGGTATGGAAAATCTTGCAGAGACCTTTTGTGGAACTCGATGCTGAGAAATCAAAAAGAAATTCATTAAGGCCCGTATTTATAATCAGCTCTCAAGAGTGACAACGAGTTTGAGTTCGTATCAGGAATGTCATTTCAGTACAAAACGGTCTGTCAAATCCATACTTAATATTGCTCTCAATCTTGATATCGCTTTATAAATACGAACCTAAAAGTGAGAGCAGCAATTTTTGATGCAGTTGTATTAATTTAAAGATTAATACGTTCTTTTAACTTTACGTATAAAATTGTACGTACTGGTTTTATTATGTTTGAATAATTTCATTATATTAATGTCACGTATATCAAACTGATCGTAGCTTAATTCCAAAGTTCCCAAACCCCAAACCCTCACATCCTCCAAGACATCAACAAACATTATACTTCCAGAACTGGGTCAGCTGTTTTAAATCTCGGAGGGGAGTCTGAGAATTATTTCCCATTACCGAGTTCCATATCCTCGCGATCCTAACTTTTCAAGGGTGTTGCTTCTGTCATTTTTTAACTATAAAGTTTACAGGGAATGTATTTGCTAGGAAAATTTTGAACGTTACTTTATTTTACTTCCATGCTGGACTGGGAGTGATAGAAAAACATAGAATGTGCCAGCTGCATCTCCTCCCGGTCATGCTGTAAATATCAGCTAAGGGATTTGAGGGCTTCAGTATTGTAATTTAGGCGATGGGTTGACAACCTTTCACTATAGCAATACACATGACCATCTGAATTAACCCTCAAAACTTGTCAGACGTGGCGGAATGACCTTTCGGTCGTTTTCGCTCTGCCTACCCCATTAGGGATAAAGGCGTGATTTTATGTATGTATGTATATTTTGAACGTTTCTCAATTTTCGCTCTTATTTTAAGGTATTGGTATTTTTAACTTTTTGGCCTGTGGTCATTACCGAACGACCCGCTAAACCGCTAAACTCTTTTCTTGACGTCTAGCGCCTTGTATCAAGTGCAGGTGTATGCTCTCCGAAGCATGTTTAAAAACACAAAGGCTTTTTTTTTACTTTCATGAATCATGAAAATTAGGTATAATTTGATGAAAGTTATGTTTACTTGTAACTACATTAATGTTGAAATAAAAAAATGCAATTCGTTAATATTCATTTTGTTTTTTTATGTCCTGAAAAAATTTTTTCGTTGTTCATAATTTTGGGTAAAGAAACCCCTTTCAGTTTACGGAAAATCATTGATATTGGAAATCAAATCTCATTCGACTTGAACTTGTGGTATCAAAAGTTTTTGACTTGGCCCACACATTGGCATGATTCCAAGCTTATGTGCCTACAAAACACTACCCGCTCTCTGATACCATTTCAAGAATAAGCCGAGTTTCTGTGAATTAAAGCCCCGTATATTAGGTTTAAACGGTTTTTGTTTTTGGTGCAAATTTTATTGTTGTGTATGTAGAGGATTTTAGTGTTAAAGTGGGATGAAATTTTATCGCCGCTAGAAATATAAGTGGATAAGCTAGATTTGCAATACAACTTTTGAATCCATAAAGTAACTTTAAGGGCTTATTATTTCGTCTTGATTTATTTAATAAAATTGTATACGAATATTTGCTTATTTTTGCCAACATGTTGTTTAGATAAAAATAAATAAAAATACTATAATGGATTGGGGGTGAACTGAAATCAAATAATTGGTCGAAGAAGTACAGGGTTCAGCATGTCACTACATCAATTGATATGAAAATACTTTTCTAGGCATGAGATTAGTGTACAAGACGCATGTGCATAGTTTGTTGGGATAAGTTGTCCATAGATGTCACTGTAGAAATTGTAGGAAATTATAAATGGCGATGGTGAGATGCATTCTGTTTTGCATATAACATATGAATGATTTGGACAGTCTCAAGTCTCGAATAGTCTCAAAAGTGGTACAGGAAGAATAATAATAAATGCAAAAGTGTTTCTCTAATTAGGGCCAGTAACCAGTAATAGGCAGGAAGGCCAGGAAGTGCTGGATCCCCCTGCGCTCAGGATCAGGGCCATGGTGTTATTCAATAAGTACTCAGTTCACATTTCGTGAATTAGGTATGTATGTTGAGTAAAAACTGAAACCTCTCCAATCCGGATAAAAAAATCGTTATCTGACAAAACGATAGCCGAGAACAACCATTGGTCCCAATTACCGGTATCGTATTTGCTGTTTTAATTGGACCGGTTTACTTATTCATCAATCCGTGTCGACAGGGGGCGGTAGTGAGGGGCGGTAAGGGGGAGGCGACGTGAGAAAAAGGGGCGGTTACGCCACTTGTTTCTTAATTCCCTATAACCCACTTGTGATGTATTGTTATTGGTTTGTTTGGACAATGATCTAATATTTGGGTAGAGGTATCTCAGTCTCCAAATAACCATTCGTGTTGAGTTTTGGTAATATTTGATTCAGTTATTTAAGGTGAAATTAAAATGTTAACTTCCTATATTTTTTAATTAATATTTTAAGTAGGTATATACCGCCTACTTTAATATTAACAGCAAAATCATTACCAACTGATTTATCGAAAGTAAAACATCATCGAAACAATAAAATCACTTAAGAACTATCGAAATATTGTTCGAATTCTTCATCTCATCACAATGGAAAAACATAGAAATTTCTTCCTTCTCTTCCCAGGGATACTGTAGAAATCGTAGAGAGAGACAAGGGTGTATTGCAGTTTCGGCAAAAGACTGACAACTTGTCACATCACAAAGGCACTACAAACGCTCTACACCGATCGTTCCGTCAAATCGCAATAAATTTTATTGCATGTACTAGTAGTAAAATATCGAAACCAAACATTGACATTTAATACTGACAATGGGTATAAAAAATGCTATTACTTAATCTAGTCTCATATTCCAAAGCCCTTTTGTGTCAAAATGATACGCTTCTGCTTTTAGTATAAAAAAATATCAAGAGATTTTTAAACTCTCCACGTAATTGATGGTATAAGGTAAAGTCAATATTTTGCTAAATAAGGATGAAGCCTTCCAACTTCAGATGGCTTTTAGCTGTTTTCAAAATTGGTTCATGACGGCAGCTTATGTTGACGCTACTAATATCTTTTTACAGTACAATGAAAGATAAAAAAATAGGTACATTGTGTCAATAGTTTTAAACAATTTGTCTTGTTTCTCGGTAGACATTCTAAACACATAAATTCTAATAAGACAGGAATTTTGTTCTTGGTGCGTGCAGCGTATGACCTGCATAACAGAAAAATAAAACTCTTTTCCAACCCGTGTTTCCAACTCTCTGTCTACCAAAACATCATCCACATAAACACTTCTAGGCCATTAATAGCAAAAATGGAAGATAATTGCTCATAAACTTGAGGAAGCCACTTCAAGAAAGCGGCCTCATTTCTATGCTTCGTATTTTGAAACCACAATTCTCCTTTCCCTAATTTCGCTTTCAAATATCGCTTGAGTTGCCAGCTGTATTTGCCAGCATGACCCCAAAGTGTCTAAGCAATGTTGCCAACTACCGACACCGTTATTAATGATAATTACAAAAGAAGTAGACATTGGTATAAAACACAAAAATATGAACCTTTATTAAATCAACATAATATTTTGGTGATTGCAGTTGTTGGTAGAAATATTCTTGTGTTTTTTAGAAATATAAAACATATACATTTTATTCTGGTACACCAGAGAACAGACAGTACGGTTCCTACGTCAACTCGAAAGTCCACTTGATACAAGAAGAACCAAAATAAAGTCTACGTTTCAGAGATAGTATTGTCTTTGAGGTAAATGAATAACCATTCCCTTTGACGTAGCCGTTGTCGAGTAATTATCTATGTTCCAGAGAAATAAAAGAAAAATAATCTTTGTAGGTATTTTGAATTTGGCAACAACAAATCTAAGCTATCACCACAGTAGTGCTATCACGCTAAATGGCATCAGGCAACCATTTCACGTCCTCCACAAAAAGCAGCGCTTCAGATTTTCCAACAGCGCCTCTGCCTACTCAAATGTAAATTTAGGTTATGATTTTTGTATGTGCTTCAGCTACTTTTTCTAGCTTATTTAAATTCTCGTGTACAGCAACATCTGTTGCGGTTTTATGTTTGCTAACATTTACCTATAGAGAAAATAATGCTACTTTTTAGTTCTTTTGTTTAGGTTGAGAATGAGAATCTTTTAATTTTACGTAAAGTAATGCAATAATTTGCTAGTGTCTGTCTATGCCCTAATAAACTCAGAGCAGGTAGGTAGTCTGGTGCCCCTCAGTGGGGTCGAAATCGAATATGATGCTGATGATGATGAGTCGAGTTAAAATCTTTCCACAATTTGCCATTAAAGCATTTCTCTTTTAAGCACATCGTATGAGGTTTTTTAATGATATTCGGTGGTTAAAGTCGACTCCTCTATTTAAGTGCCTTATTGTTCGCTATTTCAATTCGTAAGTAAAGTATTCAAAATAAACGTATGCATTTGGACTTACCTCTGCGCCCTAGACTTTCAGTTTCATGTGGTGTTCCCGCATGGTCTTTCCGTCTTTTCTTTTCTTCCAGCATTACCCGTGTCTTCAATAGAGATGGACTTACCTCTGTGCCCTGGACTTTCAATTTTATGCGATTTTCCCGTGTGGTCATTCCATCTTTTTGCTTCTACCAGCAGTACCCGTTTTGTCTATAGCGCATATTCTTTTAAATGTACTACTATATAGCTGGACTTATCTCTGTGCCCTGGACTTTCAGTTGCATGTGGTCTTCTCGTGTAGTCTTTCCGTCTTTCCGCTTTTTCCAGCAGTATCCGTGTCTTCTGTTGCGAATCTTCTTTCAGCTGAACTACCATAGAGCTGGACTTACCTCTGTGCCCTGGACTTTCAGTTTCATGTGGTCTTCCCGCGTGGTCTTTCCGTCTTTCCGCTTCTTCCAGCAGTACCCGTCTCTTCTGTAGCGCACCTTCTTTCGGCTGTACAGCAGCATAGAGCCGCTTTTTGGCCTGGAACAAAGAAAAAAAATATAAATGTAAAGTTCCAACATTATGTTTATTGTTACCTCGATATTTCGGAGTTGTTTCAAACTCCATGGTCACGAGTAGACTGTCTACTCGTGACCATGGAGTTTGAAACAACTCCGAAATATCGAGGTAACAATAAACATAATCGTGGTAATAATCCCGTTCATAACAAAAATCTAATTGCAGTGAACAACCGCGAAAGTCTCAAAACTTATAAGTTCCAACATGTAGGTATTTAACATTCTATTTATGGTTTGGCTTTTTTTATATGTAGCATAAGTTTGATCCAACCTTTTTTCCGATTTTTGTGATATCTGTAAGGCTATATAACTGTTGTCAGAGTTTGTCAACGTGCTAAAATATCTTTAATAGTTATGATTTTTTATATAATTTACATAACCTAAAAGTGTCCTTAGAATATAATAATACCGCTACTCTATCAAGGAATTTTATGTCATATTATTTGTACGAAATATGAGCAGTAATGACATGCCAGAATTAGTACCTATACCAAAATATTTACAGGTAGTCTAGCATCTAGAACTTTAAGCACAAATTTTATGACAGCAATTATAGGAAATATTCTCCAACCTGATGAAGCATAACGACTGATTCAGTCTGCAAGGATTCCATAGTTATTACAGAATAGTATTCTAACTTCCATTTATTACTTGGCTGTAAAATTTTGAAGCGTGTCTGGTTAACTGTAACTGCTAAGTTTATTTAGGCTTGTATTTATAAAGCGATCTCAAGATTGAGAGCAATATTAAGTGTTGATTTGACAGGCCGTTTTGTACTGAAATGACATTTCTGATTCTAATTCAAACTCGCTGTCACTCTTGAGAGCTGATTATAAATACGGGCCACTGCTTGTTCCACAGAATACTTTTAAATGACAAAAAACTACTGATTGAACCATCGCTGGATTAAGGAAAGTTTTGTAAAAACGAATTCGTTTTTGTTAATCAGTGCCAAACAAGCATACGACTTATCTTACTAATGGTCCTCCTACTATAACACTGTGAGACCTCAGGTAGTCTCATTCGCCAGTAATATATATTTTTTTTATAATTGCTTTTAATATTATTTTAAAATAATTATTTTCCTGCGTGGTGTCGATACCATGCTTTTACGCGTCCTTATCTTATCTTATCTTATTTAGCCGTTAGTGTCCCACTGCTGGGCAAAGGCCTCCCTCCGGTCTCTCCATGACTCTCTATCCTGTGCTTCTTCCGG
>JARACY010006987.1:0-12048 GCA_029255725.1 Scrobipalpa atriplicella
CTCAACTCTTAGGCCCGTATTTATAATCAGCTCTCAAGAGTGACAGCGAGTTTGATTTCGTATCAGAAATGTCATTCCAGTACAAAATTACCTGTCAAATCCCCACTCAATATTGCTCTCAATCTTAAGATCGCTTTATAAATACGAGCCATTGAATACGTCCCCAAGGGGCACGATAGTCTACCCTGAGCCTTAGTCGCCCGCGTGGTACATCAACTCATTATTTTCTTCTCTAAACTTATGTTCTGTACTGACGTTTATTCTTTACCCATCTCAGATCTTTCAGCAACTCAGGCTCCGACTGGATTCCCTGAGGTGAATTGCTCTTTGTAATATTTTTCTTGCCACCCGACACTGCTAAACGTGATTTTACTGTTAAGTACTGTTGGCTTGCCACTTGGCTGGCTTTGGAGTAAGGGGTAACTTGACACAATCGTAATACTGTTTTACATAGATCTTGAAACACAGTATATTACTCATGTAAAATTCTGTGTTCTGATGAGTAGGAAAATATTCAAACTGAAGACTTTTTAAACTGGATTTGATCATAAGAAAAATACACCAAAGGCGTTATTTTTGAAGCGAACAACGGAAGAACAAATACTGAAGACTAGGGTGCATGGGCTCAAGCTCTTCATCTTCCCTTATAATATGGGAGTATTTAAAAAAAAACATAATACAGAGTGTGTAGAGTAATATCGCAAACTGATCTGCTGTTCATTCAACGAAATTGAACAACTTTTATCTGGAAATTGAATAGATTTATGACTTTCGCATACAAAATTACCACCTCGATTTAGACTATTTGTATGGAGAAGCCAATTTTTTATACATTTCCGGTAAAAATTTTAGACCATATAAAATAACCTATGTTTTTTATCACCATAGAGGAAGCTTTTTTTTTTATCTACACTGAATAACTCAATCGAATCGAATGAAGGACCAATTATTTGACTCCGGAAGTGGAAAATGGGAGAACAATTTTAATATTTGCTCAACGTTTCCAATCCAATTAAATTGTGAAACGGATAAAAAAATATAACTCCTGCCTTGTATAAATAAATGAAATTCTGGCCTTTTAAAATGCAACTGGCAAACATGATTAGTAAAAACGAGTATTAATTTTATTTATTAATGTTTTACATATAATATAATAAGTAATTAAAAAAATGCAATTTTTATTAATGAAAAATATTGTATAGGTAGAGTTACCATATCTTTCACTGATAAAGTTTTTATGTCTCTTAGGCCCGTATTTATAATCAGCTCTCAATAGTGACAGCGAGTTTGAGTTTGAATCAGAAATGTCATTTCAGTACAAAACGGCCTGTCAAATCCACACTTAATATTGGTCTTAAACTTGAGATCGCTTTATAAATACGACCCTAAATATCTAAGTTCCATCTTACCCTTTCCTAGAACTTTTCTTATCTAGGTAGTGAACCCTTTTACACCGTCTCTTCCCTCTCTGTAGCGAGATATCTGCCAAGTAGATATTTTGCCTTAATGTTTTTAACAGGCGTTACTATGTTTTGTAAGGAATTCCTGAAGATTTTTGATACTGTAGTGATTTAAATAAATACCATACACCATACATAAAATTTACTATCTACTTGAGGTAGGCAGAACGCCTAATAGAGAATTATAAAGTCTTGTTTTTTTATAGATATCAGTCCAGTACGGAACCTTATATTACCTTGCACCCATAACTTGCACCGTAATCACAGAATATATAATATTGTAATTTCAGCCTTTGTGACAATAATATTATAATATAAGGTGCACATTGTTTTTTTTTTGTGTAATGTTTTTGAAATTTAATGAAAGAAGTATCCCATAAATACAATAAAAGAAATGTCACAATACTGGATTCAGTCGAGTTGAGAACCCGTGGTAACTCACTCGAACCCTGCCTGGAATGTCACTCCCCGAAGCATAATTAGCACTCGACAACCTCCGCGCCCGACCGAATTGAAAGTTTCTTATTTACCGCCCTTTTTAGGGGTCCGCAATCAAAACAGTTGTAATCAGAAAAGACTAGAAAAATTTGCACCCTAGAATACACCACCCTCTCACCGGAGTCCGGCGCCAAATAGCTTACTGTCTTCCGTCGGTGCGTGAGACTGCCAGTGCCATAACAGGAATCTTCTGGGTGAGCTCGCTCCATCGTCGACTATGTCACGCCGGTCATCCCTGTCCTTGTGTCTAGAGTCAAGAGCAAACCCATTTTAAGTAAAAAGAAAGTAACTGCATGACTGTGGAACCCGCAGTGGTTGAGTCCGCATTGCTCTTGATGAGTTTTTATTATTCTTCTAGTAGAAGTTTTCCTGCCGACCATTTTGAATGACAGTTTTAATCCAAAGAGCCTCTTGGACAGTTTACAAAACTCGAAAATGTTTTCACAAAAATACCCTTCGCTGGCTGAAATAGGGAGACTCTGGGATAAATGTTGTTTTGTAAAATATTTCGAAGTAACTGTTACATGCCATCTCTAATCTCATCTTGGTAGTCAGTAAAATGATAAAATAAATGGGAACTTTATTTCCAGTGAAAACTGCCGGGACTAAAAAAAAAATTATAGACAAGAGATAAATCACGAATAAAAACCTATATGTACCTATCTGACGTAAGTCAGCCATAAGTAAAAATATTGTTCGACATTCAAAAGATGTGTGCATGAGAAAAAAAGCCGCTGTTTCTTAAATAAATCCAGTACGACATTTGTCGGGGGTTGACGATTCGACCAACCCAATGACGCCTATTGTCAGAGTTTTTAAACAGCCTGGGTGACTTCATGTGATGTCCTTAGCAAACTACAAACAATCTTACATTGATAAATAATACAGACCTTTTGTCCCCCCTTCCATGTGGACTATTCCCATGGGTTACAGAATAAATGAAACCAGATAAAACCTGCAATTAGATTTTTGTTATGAACGGGATTATTACCACGATTATGTTTATTGTTACCTAAAATACAATAACTTTAATCGTGAAGATGGTTTTAAACTGTCCGGTGCGTGGAATCCAGTGTTAAACGTTTACAACCGCAAAAATGATTCGAGGTCGAAATCGCGAGTAGATACCGTGAGTGTAGTGTGTCGTGAGAAACTAGTGAGTGACAATGGTAGAAGTCAAAGTGAACGCAGTCGTCGCGTCCGAAAGAGGGTAGACCGATATGGTTTCCCTTAGAAGACGTCAACATTCGCATCGCCAGTCTACTCGTGACCATGGAGTTTGAAACAACTCCGAAATATCGAGGTAACAATAAACATAATCGTGGTAATAATCCCGTTCATAACAAAAATCTAATTGCAGTGAACAACCGCGAAAGTCTCAAAACAGATAAAACCTATTGTTTCTACTCAGGAAGATAACTATTCGTAAATTGGAAGGCGTTCGATTGCAAATTGGAAGAATGCCAGCTCAGTTCATTTGGTACCCATTTTTTAAAGGCAATGAAGCCAAAAAACTTCAGGTCAAATACAAACACGTACGGGTAGTACAAATTACTTGAACTATTTATGCTTAGCAATGTTAATAATGCATACAAAATATTAAATAACAACAGTGAAAAAAGAAATAAAATTGATCAAGAAATTCATAATCATAATCATAAAGCTAGTCTATCTATCTCTCTCTTAGAAACGAAATTTTATATGAAAGTAGCTCGAGTAATTGAGTAGGAGCTCGTGTAATTGTGACGTCACATTTAGACGTCAGACCTCTCTTTTTATTAACCAACCACTTTAAAGCATTATAACTCGTAAACTAATAAGTATTTTGTGTTTTTATTCACATTTATTTTTGAATGGTGACAACAATTCTTACTGATAATTAAAAAAAAGTCATGCATACCATATTATCCGGAAAAAAGGCTATTAATTACATTTGTAAATCAGGGAGATGTTCGATTCCACGAGTTGGAAATGTGCCAGCGCTCATTACCAGCAATTAATTGAATCTATGGACATGGACCGTGAGGTGTACTGACTCCTGATTTAAAGAGGAGTGTTCCGTGAGATGACATAGTGTATTCTATTGTTGAGTTTAAACTTTGACAGCTCATGGGTGGAACAATGTACGTAGGTATATAATTGTGATTCTCCTTCGAAAAGACTCCTTACCTCCTTATCACTCCTGATTTAAAGACGTCAAAGGTTCTTAAATTAGTGTATGTAAGTATATAGTGTCGCCGTTAAAAGTATGGCAATAGTTCTATTTTCGAAGCTTAGGCTCGATATAGACGCTACGAAAACAAGTTTGATCTTAAAACGTAAACGCTATATTAATTCATTTACTTATCTTCTTTTTGTCCAAAATCAACCATTGTTTCCCAAAGTATACAATATTATCATTATCAAACAGCTAACAATAAACATAAGTACTAACTGTATATTATAAACCACCTTATCGGCATGCCATATTTTGGATAAACATAAACAACCCGTATATTATCCGCCATTTTGTTTGTTGGCACAAAGGGAATATAAGGCTGTATTCAAAAGCCCTAGCGTGGAAAGATAAGTAGGGTAAATCGAGGGTAGATGGCCATAGAGGAGAGATGGCCAGTCGAAATAATTCCGGGTTGTGCAAAGAGAGGGCAGCACAAAATTGCGCCAGTTTGATCGTAACTACTTCATGGCTGACACTGTGTTTCCATCCAGGACGAAAACAAATATAAAAAGTGAGTAAATCCCGATTATTTTTTCAATATAGTCATAAAAATTTTGAGGGTGGTCAACGATCATTCGGTTGACGTATCAAGTTTATTGTTTTTTGCCCTAATTTGAACTAAAACATGAAGCCCATGTGATAGCTCGTTTTATAACCTCAAAACTTGTCGCAAATAGTTTATGTTCAAGTCAAAAACAAATATGGCCATCTCTCCTATACATTTTAGGAGTGATGGCCCACATTTTTTAAGGTGAGATGGCCATTTTCTGTGATGAAGTTTAACACTTTTTTTATTATTTCAGATGCCTAACCAGTACGTGCGCACATCGACCGAACGTGGAAAATGGACTCAGAAAGATCTGTTAGATGCGATTGATGCGGTTGTTGTACGAAATGCTTCAGTGCGGCAAGCCAGCATTGAGTATGGCGTTCCACGCAAAACCCTCGAAAGAAGATTGAAAACCTCAAACTTCTCAAAAGGACCCATGGGCCCTTCTTCTGTGTTTGGCGAAGACAATGAGAAGAGAATGGTCCGACACATACTAAAAATGCAAGAAAAATCTTTCCCGCTAACTGGAAAAGATTTAAGAAGTATCGCCTATTACTTTGCTGAACAGTTAAAACTCAACCATTCGTTTAATAAAGACAAAGAGGAAGCAGGTTACGTCTGGCTCAAGTCATTCTTAAAAAGAAATCCAGAAATAAGTATCCGAAAATCGGAAGGTGTTTCTTTGGCCCGCTGTGAAGCATTAAACCGAGAAGAAGTTAATGCTTATTACGATATTCTTTACCAACTGCTGGAAGAATACGAATTATTTGACAAACCATCTCATATTTTTAACATGGATGAATCTGGGTTTCAATTGAACAACAGACCCGGTCATGTCCTTGCAAAAAAGGGTTCAAAAGCAGTATCTACTGTTACTTCTACCGAAAAAGGGGAAACAATTACGGTGATTGCATGTTGTAATGCTGAAGGAGTATTTCTTCCTCCCGCATGCATTATGAAAGGTAAAAATAAGAAACAAGAATGGCAAGACGGAATGCCACCTGGCTCAGTGCTGTACATGTCCCAAAAATCCGCATACATTAATGCTGCTATATTTTTCGAATGGCTGAAAACACACTTCTTACCAAGAAAGCCAGCTGGAAAAGTTTTACTTTGTCTAGATGGCCATACCTCGCACTGCAATTCTGTTGAGATGCTAGAATTTGCCGCTGCTAATGATATTTGCCTATTTACACTACCAAGCCACACAACACATTATCTCCAAACACTTGATAGATCTGTGTTTAAGTCACTTAAAGCTCATTACTATGAAGCATGCCGCATTTGGCTAAAGCGTAATCCCGGAAGACGCCTTACTCGACTTCAGTTCGGAGAATTGTTGTCGACAGCTTGGGCCAAAGGGGCAACTTATGAAAATGCTACAGCAGGCTTTAAAGCAACTGGCGTCTACCCATTCAATCGGTCCGCTGTACCAGATTATGCTTTTGCTGCAACCGATGCAGATATGCAGGATGAAGAAGCTCAACCTCTTTGTTCATCTAGGGACCGCTCTTTAGGAAACTGTTCCCAACGAAGAGACAGCAGCCCTTCGGTACTAGATATTGAACAGGTTAACTTGAACCTTGAACTTGAAACTACACGAAGGGACAGCGGAACTCAACGAAGACCTTTTATCTTAGAAGATGAAAGAAAGGATTTGGGCTCTAGACTTGAACCTTCACGAAGAGACAGCAGAACTCCTTCTCTGCCTGACATGGACGAAAGGGATCAACCTGGTCCATCAGGTGTGGTTACCGCACGAAAACCTTCACAAAGAGACAGCAGAACTCCTTCGCTAAACGACATGGACGAAATGGATCCACCTGATCCACCAAGTGTGGTTACCGCACAAAATGTCTGCACTCCTTTACCTAAGGAGAAAATCCGCAAACCAAACCAATCTAGTCCATCTAGAGTTCAATTTGCACATAATACTAGTACTCCTAAGAGAGCAAAGAAACCTGAAGGGGAAACTTACCAACCTGGTGTATCTAATAGCCAAACACAAGATGAAGAGACACCATCAAAATTTTTAAACGAAATTTCACCAATACCCAATAAAACATATCAAGTAAGAAAGCGAGCTAAACAAGTGGCAACGATTTTAACGTCAGAGGAACACATTAAATATCGCAAAGAATATGACGAAAAGAAAAATAAAACACGAGTAAAGTCTGAAATAAAAAAAGGAAAAAGTAACATAAAACAGGAAAAAACAGAAGAATCTAACAAAATGAAAAAGAAAGCCCAGAAGAGATCAAAATCTTATGACATGGAAAATGAAATACTACAGGTTCAGAAGAAAATTAAACAGGAGAAAACAAGCAAAAAAAGTAACAAAAAAAAGAAACCCCAGCAGCGAAGAGAATCGACAGAGACGGAAGATGATGAAGAACCAATCCTTCTGGAAAGCGGCGATTCTTCCCCTGTTGAGTCCTGTATAGACGATTGCGTTGCATGTGGTGAAAACTACTATAAAACTGCACTAACAGAAGATTGGATCCAGTGTTGCGTTTGTAAGAGATGGGCGCATGAAAATTGCACTGAATATGATGATAAGTGCCACCCATGTGGTAATAAAATGAAAATAATGACAAAAAAAGGCAAGGGGAAAGGAAAAAAGACAAAGACAGTTACAGAAACATAATGTAGCCCCTATGGCCATCTCACATTCATATGGCCATGTTGCCTTAACCACTATGGCCATCATATATTGAGTATATTAGGAGAGATGGCCATACTAAGGGTAAAAAAAATATTTTTTTTTGGAGCATTATTGAAAACTAATTAAAAATAATTATGTTCCTATTAATGACAAAGAAATACACTATTATAAAAAAAAAATGACGTTATTTTATTTCGTACTATAAACCAGAAATCGACATCTGAATTTAACATTAAACTGAAATTTCACTTACGAGAACAACCAATGTATGGTAATACAGGAAGTCCATTGTCATCTGATTAGTGTAGTTATTAGAAATTAATGTGATTGTTTGCAAAATACGTGTTTTATCGACATTTCATATCAGAAAAACAAAGGTTCTAATAACCACAGTCACAAAAATGAACACTATCGAGAATTTCCATTCATAAAACCTGGCAGCCATTATGGGACTAGTTTATGAATAGACATATCATATTTCATCAATAAGAACATACGAATAACAGGATTTTTCGGTAAGCCTACGTCCATGTAGAATTCTGTATATCTAATCCAACCGCAAACTATTGTTACACAGAAATTTTAAAAAAATTGCTATTCGCTCTCACTATCAAATAAAATCTTACAACAGAACTTGCAGTTACTACTGGATATTATTAGAGACAAATAACGGGTCAGAAACCAGGGGAAATAATAGAAAATAATCAGGCTGGCACTCTGTCGAAGTGTTCCCACTCTGTATGCAAATAAGCAATCCGCCGCGAGCCACGGAGCGAGCTCTAATTTCCAGAAAACAACGTATCTGATCAAAGATTATAAAGTAAAAATGTAGAACTGAAAGGATCAAAGATCTTCATTTTGTTGATTTTGCAAGTAAGTACAGTTTTTTGGAGAAACATCACATGTGCTTGGATGTGTAAGATATGTGTAAATCCAGCTGAACTATCTCACTATGCGATGCTGCGATGATGGACCATTCTCCTATACCGGAATGTCCGGAGACCAGCGCGAAGTAAATTATGCGGACCAATTCCTACAAGGCTTTTGGTTCTGTGTGAGTCCGGTTCATTCGTTTTGTCATGCACATCTGGTTTTAACTAGAGTCAAAAACAAATCTGTCAATTACCTACTTACGAATTTGTGTAAAATCATTCACTCCATCATCATCTCATTCTTAGGCCCGTATTTATAATCAGCTCTCAAGAGTGACAGCGAGTTTGATTTCGTATCAGAAATGTCATTCCAGTACAAAATTACCTGTCAAATCCCCACTCAATATTGCTCTCAATCTTAAGATCGCTTTATAAATACGAGCCATAGAATACGTCCCCAAGGGGCACGATAGTCTACCCTGAGCCTTAGTCGCCCGCGTGGTACATCAACTCATTATTTTCTTCTCTAAACTTATGTTCTGTACTGACGTTTATTCTTTACCCATCTCAGATCTTTCAGCAACTCAGGCTCCGACTGGATTCCCTGAGGTGAATTGCTCTTTGTAATATTTTTCTTGCCACCCGACACTGCTAAACGTGATTTTACTGTTAAGTACTGTTGGCTTGCCACTTGGCTGGCTTTGGAGTAAGGGGTAACTTGACACAAACGTAATACTGTTTTACATAGATCTTGAAACACAGTATATTACTCATGTAAAATTCTGTGTTCTGATAAGTAGGAAAATATTCAAACTGAAGACTTTTTAAACTGGATTTGATCATAAGAAAAATACACTAAAGGCGTTATTTTTGAAGCGAACAACGGAAGAACAAATACTGAAGACTAGGGTGCATGGGCTCAAGCTCTTCATTTTCCCTTATAATATGGGAGAATTAAAAAAAAAAACATAATACAGAGTGTGTAGAGTACTATCGCAAACTGATCTGCTGTTCATTCAACGAAATTGAACAACTTTTATCTGGAAATTGAATAGATTTATGACTTTCGCATACAAAATTACCACCTCGATTAGACTATTTGTACGGAGAAGCCAATTTTTTATACATTTCCGGTAAAAATTTTAGACCATATAAAATAACCTATGTTTTTTATCACCATAGAGGAAGCTTTTTTTTTTATCTACACTGAATAACTCAATCGAATCGAATGAAGGACCAATTATTTGACTCCGGAAGTGGAAAATGGGAGAACAATTTTAATATTTGCTCAACGTTTCCAATCCAATTAAATTGTGAAACGGATAAAAAAATATAACTCCTGCCTTGTATAAATAAATGAAATTCTGGCCTTTTAAAATGCAACTGGCAAACATGATTAGTAAAAACGAGTATTAATTTTATTTATTAATGTTTTACATATAATATAATAAGTAATTAAAAAAATGCAATTTTTATTAATGAAAAATATTGTATAGGTAGAGTTACCATATCTTTCACTGATAAAGTTTTTATGTCTCTTAGGCCCGTATTTATAATCAGCTCTCAATAGTGACAGCGAGTTTGAGTTTGAATCAGAAATGTCATTTCAGTACAAAACGGCCTGTCAAATCCACACTTAATATTGGTCTTAAACTTGAGATCGCTTTATAAATACGACCCTAAATATCTAAGTTCCATCTTACCCTTTCCTAGAACTTTTCTTATCTAGGTAGTGAACCCTTTTACACCGTCTCTTCCCTCTCTGTAGCGAGATATCTGCCAAGTAGATATTTTGCCTTAATGTTTTTAACAGGCGTTACTATGTTTTGTAAGGAATTCCTGAAGATTTTTGATACTGTAGTGATTTAAATAAATACCATACACCATACATAAAATTTACTATCTACTTGAGGTAGGCAGAACGCCTAATAGAGAATTATAAAGTCTTGTTTTTTTATAGATATCAGTCCAGTACGGAACCTTATATTACCTTGCACCCATAACTTGCACCGTAATCACAGAATATATAATATTGTAATTTCAGCCTTTGTGACAATAATATTATAATATAAGGTGCACATTGTTTTTTTTTTGTGTAATGTTTTTGAAATTTAATGAAAGAAGTATCCCATAAATACAATAAAAGAAATGTCACAATACTGGATTCAGTCGAGTTGAGAACCCGTGGTAACTCACTCGAACCCTGCCTGGAATGTCACTCCCCGAAGCATAATTAGCACTCGACAACCTCCGCGCCCGACCGAATTGAAAGTTTCTTATTTACCGCCCTTTTTAGGGGTCCGCAATCAAAACAGTTGTAATCAGAAAAGACTAGAAAAATTTGCACCCTAGAATACACCACCCTCTCACCGGAGTCCGGCGCCAAATAGCTTACTGTCTTCCGTCGGTGCGTGAGACTGCCAGTGCCATAACAGGAATCTTCTGGGTGAGCTCGCTCCATCGTCGACTATGTCACGCCGGTCATCCCTGTCCTTGTGTCTAGAGTCAAGAGCAAACCCATTTTAAGTAAAAAGAAAGTAACTGCATGACTGTGGAACCCGCAGTGGTTGAGTCCGCATTGCTCTTGATGAGTTTTTATTATTCTTCTAGTAGAAGTTTTCCTGCCGACCATTTTGAATGACAGTTTTAATCCAAAGAGCCTCTTGGACAGTTTACAAAACTCGAAAATGTTTTCACAAAAATACCCTTCGCTGGCTGAAATAGGGAGACTCTGGGATAAATGTTGTTTTGTAAAATATTTCGAAGTAACTGTTACATGCCATCTCTAATCTCATCTTGGTAGTCAGTAAAATGATAAAATAAATGGGAACTTTATTTCCAGTGAAAACTGCCGGGACTAAAAAAAAAATTATAGACAAGAGATAAATCACGAATAAAAACCTATATGTACCTATCTGACGTAAGTCAGCCATAAGTAAAAATATTGTTCGACATTCAAAAGATGTGTGCATGAGAAAAAAAGCCGCTGTTTCTTAAATAAATCCAGTACGACATTTGTCGGGGGTTGACGATTCGACCAACCCAATGACGCCTATTGTCAGAGTTTTTAAACAGCCTGGGTGACTTCATGTGATGTCCTTAGCAAACTACAAACAATCTTACATTGATAAATAATACAGACCTTTTGTCCCCCCTTCCATGTGGACTATTCCCATGGGTTACAGAATAAATGAAACCAGATAAAACCTGCAATTAGATTTTTGTTATGAACGGGATTATTACCACGATTATGTTTATTGTTACCTAAAATACAATAACTTTAATCGTGAAGATGGTTTTAAACTGTCCGGTGCGTGGAATCCAGTGTTAAACGTTTACAACCGCAAAAATGATTCGAGGTCGAAATCGCGAGTAGATACCGTGAGTGTAGTGTGTCGTGAGAAACTAGTGAGTGACAATGGTAGAAGTCAAAGTGAACGCAGTCGTCGCGTCCGAAAGAGGGTAGACCGATATGGTTTCCCTTAGAAGACGTCAACATTCGCATCGCCAGTCTACTCGTGACCATGGAGTTTGAAACAACTCCGAAATATCGAGGTAACAATAAACATAATCGTGGTAATAATCCCGTTCATAACAAAAATCTAATTGCAGTGAACAACCGCGAAAGTCTCAAAACAGATAAAACCTATTGTTTCTACTCAGGAAGATAACTATTCGTAAATTGGAAGGCGTTCGATTGCAAATTGGAAGAATGCCAGCTCAGTTCATTTGGTACCCATTTTTTAAAGGCAATGAAGCCAAAAAACTTCAGGTCAAATACAAAC
>JARACY010006988.1:0-12040 GCA_029255725.1 Scrobipalpa atriplicella
ATGGTAGCCTCTTAAAGAAACAATCTATAAATGGCCGCTGCTTGCATGCGTTCTCGCTCACTCTCTATTAGGTAGAGCGAGAACGCATGAGAGGCGGACCAATCATGAAGCGAGTGGACTCCATTTTCAAATCGTTTCTTTAAACGCACAGCTTATAATTCTACCTCTAGTGCTTTCAGTGCTGTTAATAATGCCCTGAAGATCAACAAAGAACTCATTGATTTCTTTTTCATGGCCCTCAGAGTTTTGCTGTAAAATAAATAAAAATAAAAATTAGGTACCAGTATTTTCGATCTACCTTCAAAAATCGATACTCAAATACCAAAAATATCAATAAAATCACTGATTAAGTTAATCAATTACTGAAATTTAATCAAAGACAATTTTATCAGACAATGCTTGTTTATACAATATGGACATGTTAACATTAGCATACTGGAATGGTCAACAAAATATTTACATTAGCAGGACCAATCTCACCTCTAAAAGCTGGAACGTGAGTTCTCCAAGCAAGGACAAATTGACTGGGAAGTGTTTGTACAAGTTGGACTTCTTCAAGTTGACAGCGGCCACTTCGGCCGAAGCCAGCTGCATTTCTCGCTGGCATATCTTGCATTCAACAGGCTCCTCGAACTTTACGATGTTGGCGATGCAGCATTGGCACATTGTATGCCCGCATGATAGGAATAGTGGCAGATTACTCTGCTTTGATTGAGTAACAGCTGAAATAAAAGTTTCTGTTGTAGTTTCTGCAATGATCTTCCTGTTCCAAACAAAGAGACTGCATTTTTACGATAAAATGAAGATATTACAGCATTTTACTGGAATGCCTTGAACAGTAAAGCAAGACATGCTGACGATGAGCTATGCTTTATTCTTTAGAATTTAGCTAGAACAATAAGTTATGAGCACTTACATTTTAACGAGTACGGCTGGCTGCAATTTGGGCAGCACTTTTTTATTTTATGATCCATTCTGAGAAAAATGCGATTTTTCAAGAATGGAAATAATTAACGTGCATCGGATATAGTAATTTCTATGTTTTGCGTCCTGCGCAACAAACAAATAATAATTCTTATGTAGCTAAATTGAAATAGTACAGTACATAATTACTAATTGGAAGCCGGTAAAAAGGATAAACAAACCCCGTCCGAAAACAAAACAAACGAAAAGGAAACGGCTGCCATGCGAAGAGTGCGTTCACGGGCGCACGGTTAGGGGAAGATGAGGGGAATTGTCTATGGTTACCGCGCCATTCTCGACCTTAACACCATCCATCCTGCTGTACGTTACGTCCCGTACGTACGATGTACGATGCACGACGAAAAACGACAGTGTATAGTTTTGACGTACGTCAATAATTATTATTATTACCTTGCTGGATGTGCTGGATCAATTTTGCATCCAGTGAGCGCCCCCACCACCGTCGACCGTCCAGCAGATGGACAGTGAATAGCGCGGACGTACGTAACGTTGAAGCCCATACAAATAAGCCCTTTTGGGCTACTTCCGATACAAAGTTGGGCGACTTAGACTCGCGGGCATCTGGCAAATACTGGTACGTCTGATTCATTTTGACAAGCTGGCTGTACTGTACAGCAAATTTTTTCGTGCACGATGGTGCGTATGCTACATCCAGCGCCGTGGCCTTAGCGGGACGTACAGCCGCGATGGATAGTGCGTAGCCGGCTTTATTACCAAGAGAAAATTTCGCCAAATGTCCAAAACCATAAACAATTCCCCTCATCTTCCCCTAACCGTGCACCCGTGAACGCACTCCTGGCGAAAACAAAAAGACAACGAACGCAAAGTTTTTTTTTTCAACTACGAACGAGGAGAAGCAGCGACAATACATTACCCTGCCGATCGGGCCCGTTTTGACATTACATTGCTTGTGCACGAGTCTTACTTGAAAAAACTACTGATGCTAAGCAGCAATGTATATCAAATCGGGCCCGATCGGCCGGGTAATGTAATCGCTGAATCGATTCTCATGCAGCCCCGCGCTACGTGGGTACTTTCCCAGATCTGCTTCTACGCGCGTGGCCGTTGTTATTTTTGGCAAAGGGGCCGGGCAACACTAACTGCTTGTCTATGGTCGTCCGGTCCGGACTGCGATGCGTGGTGTTTGCTTGACTGTTTTTTGTAGTTCTTTGGTATGTATTTGTGTTTGCGGTGCGCTCCCGACGAAATTCGATGGTGTGGCCGTGTGGACAGCTGTCCGCCGCACATTATTATTATTATTGACGGGACAGTGTTGCCACAATGTTACAATAGTAACATTTTACGTTATTCTTGACCCTCTCATGTCGAAACTATAGTCCCGAGGTAATGGTAAATAATAATAATAAAACGGAGACCAAAAGGGAGATAAACAAATGTACACAAAAAATAAATCTTTATTTACCACCAGTACAGTTACAAATTAAGTTTTTGTGGTCAAAATATTACTCTTCGAGCTAACTTATGTTATTTTTGGCAAAGGGGCTGTGGCAAGTTGTTTTTGTGGTCAAAATATTACTCTTCGAGATAACTTATGTTATTTTTGGCAAAGGGGCTGTGGCAAATCGGTGTGCGCAAAAATCTGTGATGTATGATGGCGGTGTTCACATTAGGCTGCGCGCTACGCGGCGTAGCGCGTGATTGTCTATCATATGGTTCCATTGTTTCCACTCAGCGCCGCTCCGCGCGTAGGCGCGGAGCCAGTGTGCCATACCCCGCATGATTTTCATACAAACCGATGTACCTACTTACAAAGAACGATACCGCTCCGTGCTACGCTGCGTTGCGCGGTGCAGTGTGATAATGGATATGAATCCGACTTCAACCGAATCGGGATTTTTGTTGCATGTCGGCAGCGGCGGGAATTTTGAATTTGAAACGGTGCATGCGACGCGGTCAGCGATGATAGCACGCACATAAATAATTTAATGTTATTTTAGGTCGTGATATTGAAGTGCCGTGCGATGGACGGGGCTGAAAAGCATAACATATAAGATCAGACAGAGGCTCAGAAGGTCCACTTCTTTCAAGAATTTGATTCAGGATATGTAACATAAGTAATTTATTATATTCCTAACTTTCTTAGAACTTTCACCCCCAAGTTCGTTTGAACACTCGTCGTTATCGTTATTATTAATTATTTTTTGATTCGATGTTTTTGTACTTGTAAACAAACTCTATTATGAAACAAACCAATTCAAGAAGACGTTAATTAACATATTTATCTAGTGTTCTTCAGGTTCGTTTTCACTAATTTCTACGTTGACTTATTATTTCATGCTTAACCTGTACTGTAGGTACGTAAGTTTAACTGAGGTAGGTAACCATAATTATCAGTTTCTCTACCGATAAAGTTTTCCAGTGCAGCCCTCATGGTTCCCATTGACGAATAGGTACCACACATTCTTTTTCATCTGAGGATGTAAGCATGATAAATTCACTAAAATCGCTGACGACTTCATATTTAGAGGTCAAGCTACAGATGAGATAATAGTAATAGTCAAGTTTATTTCGTATAGAGCGAAGTATCAAGTTGATTCAACGATCAACGACGTTGAGCGAACATTGCGCGCTCGGCTGTGTTTCAAAGCGCACGCGCACGATTCCAAGTTACGCAAGACGAGACGGTGCCGGCAAAGTTATCATATCAACCGCGCGGTGCTCTACCATAAACCACATTACGAAATTCGTCATCCTGAGACCTCCAGTGCCAATGCTAACTGAAAGCTCTGCTGTGTTCAATTGAATGTTACACGAACATGTATGCTCGTATGCTATTGTGATATTTGTATAGGGATTCAAAGTTTTTCAAATTGCTCAAAATGGATAGGTTTTGTAGTGTTTCTGTTGTGATTGTGCTGTCGGTGTTGACAATAACCGGTAAGGATTTTTTTATTTTTCTCGTTAAAATAAAAATATGAAGAAAGTTTCATATAGTTTTAAGAACTTTACACGGTAAGTTAGCAAGTGAAATTTAGATAGATAGTCATTAACTTGAGATTTCAAGAAGTCTAAAACTTCTGAAATCTGCGGGCTAAGTTTGTATCTACTCTGGACCAAAGTATCTAGACAACTATCACCATTACGTAGGTATGTCTGAAGATAACAAATTCATAATAATTATTTTCTTAATCTTCAATTTTGTTTTTCTTTATTTAATTAATTTATGTCAGTTAATAATTAAGGATGTTAAAATACCCCGACAATAAATTAAAAACGCTGTACCTTTAATTTTGTTATGCGCGTAATTAGCTGAAGTTACAGGTTGTCAGCGCCAATCTCCCAAATTAAAATACACGAGGGTCCTCGTTGTCTTCTACTCTTCTGACTTTTACAGTAAGCCGGGGAAGAGGAGACAGCTGGTATTATATCCTATGCACTGCTATCCACGTGAACCGACTATTTGTGAAATGAATTTTAAAAACTTATTCTTATTCCACCAGGAGCCGTTATTCTAGAAACATTCGAACTTCAATGCACATGGGAAATGGGAAATATTAAGGATAGGGTCCACTCATTTTAATTTCTATTGCACATTTATATGATTCAAGAATATCCAGTTATGGTATGCTTGCCAACCAACGATAATAGCGCAATCACATTATTTAAGACGATACCTACTCCACGCCTGTGTTGACGTATCAGTTTCATTTCTAATTTCTCTACAAAAGATTTCAAACGTTTACTAAAGGTACTCATGCCATACGATTTAATAAATAATTTATGATTTCATAATAAATTTACTAAGTAACAAATAATTAGATATAAATTTTGACCTCGTTGATGTCTTTTGAATGGATGTACGTACATAATTGATTAGTTTTCAAATAAAGTTAGAAACAATATCAAAATTTTGTGGAATGTGTCTGAAAAATGTTTCCTAATGTTAGGAAATATGTTTCAAAGTAGGTACTTCCCAAGCGGATGTTTATCAGTGATTGTTTTGCACACGTTTTTAAGAGGCCTCTTACATGAGCGGTGGCGTCCCTTCTCGTTAAAAATCATAATTCGCAAAATATTGACATTTTCAAAACTTTTCTCTGTCACTTCCTTAGATTTAGACCTAAGGATTTTTTAGAAGTAATGAATTGAAGAGCAAATAGTACCGGGCAGTTACAATCGAAATTATTGCTAAAAACGGCCACTTTTGGCGGAAATTTCGATAGTAACTCCAGGGTACTATTTGCTCCTCAATTCATTACTTCCAAAAAATTCTTACGTCTAAATCTAAAGAAGTGACAGAAAAAAGTTTTGAAAATATCTATATTTCGCGAGTTACGATTTTTAACGAGAAGGGGCGTCACCGCTCATGTAAGAAGCACCATCCAGTGTGGAAAAATCACATGTTTTACATAATTATACCTATTCTATAAATATGATACATTTATTTTCTGATTTGGAAGTTTAGGAACCCTGATAATTAACATACCTAAGTGGGTAGGTACAGCTGTACACCTATTTGACTTTATGAACCTAAGGTTCTCCTATTTCTGGTTAGCACCAAAGAGCTAAACGAGGCTCGTTACTCAGCAATTTGTGGGCTTACGACTAATGACGGAATCTGCGGACGAATGCTTGGTAGAGTCGAACGGGTGTTATCTAAGCAGCCAGGCGACCAAGTCTCACAAGAATTGTGCGTTACATTGTCGGGGTGATATTTTATCAAGGGGGTTATGGATTTGACGGACATCCCGATGAGCCCTAGTTTTAGATCAGAGATCTTAAACTGCCTTTTAGCTTTTTTTGTTTCTGTGACGACCAGTATCAATGAAAGCGACCGCGACACTACTGATGGCTTAACAGGCTCTCCGAAGCATGGAATTCATTTTCTTGACAATCAGGTGATTCAGCCTGTATTTCTGGAATGTGATACCTAAATTAATGAATACCAACTTTATGCTCTTCCATGGGAAATTAATTCAAGACTTTCAGGTTGGGAGTCCAAGGCTCACCCCACTAACTAGACCACGGGGCAGTATGAAGATCGTATTTGTATCTTGACCTGATCGTAGGTCTTTATCTCAAAAATTAAAAGGAACTATACGCAGTGTAACGCAAACTGGAACAGCCTTCTATTCTTATGAGACCCTAATGGAGCTAAGTGTTGGTAGGATAGGAAACCACAAAGATGTGCCAGTTGAAAAAGATGATAATGACTTCTTGCGGTTTCGACGCAGCTAAAATGATGTGTTTTTAATGGATGGGTGTGTTTATAGTTCTTAAATGCTTACAAATTATGTAGATAGGATAGATGTTAGCATAAGGAAGATAAAAAACTGGGTAAGTACCTAAATCTAGATCTTGTTAAAATGTTACTATTTTATGAACTTAATTTATACCTAGGACCTATATAATTAGGATTACACAGACTGAATAAGTTAGATTTACTAATTAAACTAATGACGATTTCCTATGAATTAGGAATCTGCGTAATTAAATGATTAGCTGTATATGTAGTGGTAGTTATTGCATTTTTGTGTCACGTAGGTAGCTAAATGAAGCATATCTTTGGATGACTGCAATATTTATATACTCGAACATGACGGATACTTAATTTAAAACTATCGCGGTTATTCATCAAAATATACCTGCTTATTAAATCGCGGTAAAAAACTAGTAAAATGCCTCATAGTTTTGGGGATAAGCTCTTCGGTGGCGCTCTTGTCAAGCAGCCTATTTTTTTCATATCATAACATAAAAATCCTCATGTCTCTAAAATAATAAATTGTCATCAGGTGGCATCGAAGAAGGCGCGCGAGTCAAGCGGCCGCGAGCCGAGAGTTCGGCAGTGAGAGAGCCGGCACAAGCCCTGGACGCGCCGGATCCGGAGCCTGATGCAGCACCAGCGCCCCCCGCCTTCCTCAGCCCCTCCGTCAAGGAGTACCTCGAGCTCGGCATGGCCATACCAGGTGAGAGAAAATGAGAGTATGTGTAGGTACAGCCTGCATCTATGTTTCCTAAAGCATAGAACTACTTCTTTTTAAAGCTAGAGATAGACTATATTATTAGTCTGGGTAAACTGATCCACTGTTTCCGCCACCGAGCTACACCAAACTCATCCATAGGTACTATGTCTGTTTGTTTGTTATTCTTGTATGGCAGGACGATATAGAAAAAATATAATAATATCTTATTCCCACCGGAAAACTATGAAACGGATAAAACCGCGGGGCGTAAAGCTAGTTAGAATATAAAATATTGACTAGATATGATATTAATAGCTCAGCTCAGTTATCTAAAAGGTAACAGTGAGGTAACAATGAATTCTTGGAACGAAAGCTTAGTCAAAAGCCTTTAGTTGGGTTTCGCAAACTCGCTAGCAAGTTCTACGAAGCAGTTAGATGTTGTAGGGCTGGTCTGGTAGGGCTTGCAGATAATTTGATAGTAAACAAAGATACGTACTTAATACTAGTCGTTAAACTGCCCACTAAATAATACAACCTGGATGTTTAGAGCGATATCATACATACAAACATACATAAAATCACGCCTGTATCCCTAATGGGGTAGGCAGAGCAAAAACTACCTATACGTAGGTTGTTCCGCCACGTCTGACAAGTTTCGAGGGCTAATACAGATGACGATTATGTATATTGCTATAGTGACGGGTTGTCAGCCCATCGCCTAAATTGCAATACACTGAAACCCTCGATTCCCTTAGTTGATTTTTACAGCATGCACGGGAGGAGATGCAGCTGGCACATTCTACGTTTTTCTATCACCCTTCAGTCCAGCATGGAAGCAATCATACCATACATAATGTAATAAGGGGTTATAGATAGCTAAGCGATTCTACTGAAGATACAATAAATATGTTACCTACTTGATGTATGATTTAACATTAGCTTGGTTTAATGATCAAACTCTATGATAGTAGACCGCAAGAAGGCTTTATGGTTATGGGAAACCGTCGTAACGTAACTGTTGAGAAAATCTAATGCTCATAGTACCTAAGTAGGTATATATCCAGGGTACTCACTCAAGTCAATACATACATACATATAATCACGCCTTTATCCCTAATGGGGTAGGCAGAGCAAAAACGACCTAAACAAAGTTCGTTTCGCCACGTTTGACAAGTTTTGAGGGATATTACAGATGATTGCGTATATTGCTATACTGACGGGTTGTCAGCCCATTTCCTAAATTGCAATACACAGATACCCTCGAATCCCTTAGCTGGTTTTTACAGCATGCCCGGGAGGAGATGCAGCTGGCACATTCTATGTTTTTCTGCCAGTCCCAGTCCAGCATGAATACCATTTGTGAATTTAATTATTAACTACAACAAGTATTTTAAGAGCTAGACATATTATTTTGGCATTACCTATAAAATATCATAGGCAGCCTCACCTGCATTAAAAGGTGCAGTTTTGAAAGTTGTAATGCGGAAAACGGTAGATTATCTGACTAACAAATAACTTTCCGGGTTATGTCGAAACAATAGTAGGAAATGTGTATAAATGTTTATTGCCAAAAAGAGTTAACACTACTTACTTACCATGTGGTTGTGTTGTAGCAGCTATAACATGGTCATACAAAATGTTAATATTATTTTCTTCAGATGATCTTACCCCTTAACCGGAAAAAGTTATTTGTTTTTTCGTTTGCATAGTCATAGAGTAGTTCTTTGTAGGGTATGTAGACGCTTATGTCTTACATTACATATCACGAAAATCAGGATATCAATCACGATTATTCACAGTTGTAGTTTAGTGGGCCTATCATAAATTTAAATTCGCTTTCTTGAAACTAGTATTGCAGCACGGACCCGCTTGCGTAGCATACAGCGTGTAATTATGAGAAATGATAGTTAGTAACACCCACACCAGCTATTTGCTGTCGTAAAATTAAGATCGGCTTAGCGAATATTGGTTCAGAGCTTCGGATTAGAACAATGCGAATAGGAGTTCTAACAACCTTGCAGAGAATCGTATTAACTACTTACCTAGGTTGACTACTTATATTTTATCTACCAATTTGGTAGGTAGGTTGTATGCGTAAAAATAAACTAGGTACCTAGGTACTTATCATCATAATAAAAAATATTTCGAAAATCTTTATTTTCTCCTGTTGTTTAGGATAGAACTCTTGCAGCCCAATCTAAGATTGGGTTTTGTTTTCCTTCTGGGATGCCGAGATCAGATGTTCGTTCTGTGTAAAAACCAGTATGTAGCCGACCCCGTGAAATAAGGGAAAGGCTAGAGAGGTGATGATTTAGAACTCTTGCAATCAACGTGAAAATATGTCTAGTGATTTTTTAATAGAGTCACTTCCTATTTACTGCGATTCTTATTCAGCTACGGATGAACCCTCCTCGGTGGGAAAATTTATAGTTTTACGGAAGTGTTTCACGTTTATAGAGTTAAATAAGTGTTATTGATTGTGCTTTGTACGAGAATAAAGAGAATCTTTCATACGCACTGTACCACAAGGTTAGGCGTTCGTAATTTACTATCAGCTCTATAGTTGTAAAATTAATATTATACAAATCACATAACCTAGCTTCGGTCCCATACTAGTCCCATAAGTTTAGCCACCGTGCTCTGCATAGCCTTGCTCTCTCGCTTTGTTTTAGTTAATTGTGCTAACAATCGCGCATGCGCGTTCGAGGTCGTCTCGACGCACTCTTGCGCAATCACAATCAACACAACAGATGAATGAGAAAGCTCATTTACCTGTTCATTATGGGCTGTTTTATTCGAGCTTTTTGGCTAAATGCTAATCAAAACTGTTAGATAGAGCGGGCTTTAGTACCTACTTCTTCTTCTGTCGTGTAGGTTTTTGGAGTCCATCGACCCGATGAATCCTGGTGTGCTTATTCACAGGAAACGCTGCTGTAGGTACATTTCCAGGATTTATCCCTAAGTCGCCTTTTACGTCACCTGCGGAGATCTTAGGTCTTAGCTCATAAACTATATGTTTGTGATTAAATTCTTAACCTTTTAACAGTAATTATCTCAATTTCTTCCTGTTACGTTGTATGGTGCATGTGTGGTGTAATTTAGACACTTGGTCCAACATATAGTTAAGTCATAATCGTAAAGTCTTTCACAGGTTTCCTGGTCTTTATATAACTTTCTGGCTTAGGATCTAGCTCATAACCATATGAATCAACACCAACTTACAGAAAACTTGTCATATAATTTTAAAACTGGATAGGTTTTAACTTTACGACTTATCTTATCTCACTGTCCATCATCCATTTTTCTTCCTTCTTACGATATTTTGCAAACTATTATGAATTTTCATGGGAGTTTAAATCTGTCACTGCATAGATAAACGATATAACTTTATTAGTCATTTAAATCTTCTTAGGAAAACGATGGTGGGTAATATTGAAGAATGGGATTAGGATTATTACATACATCTGTGTCGCAAATAAAAGGTTAAGAATTTAATCACAAACATATAGTTTATGAGCTAAGACCTAAGATCTCCGCAGGTGACGTAAAAGGCGACTTAGGGATAAATCCTGGAAATGTACCTACAGCAGCGTTTCCTGTGAATAAGCACACCAGGATTCATCGGGTCGATGGACTCCAAAAACCTACACGACAGAAGAAGAAGTAGGTACTAAAGCCCGCTCTATCTAACAGTTTTGATTAGCATTTAGCCAAAAAGCTCGAATAAAACAGCCCATAATGAACAGGTAAATGAGCTTTCTCATTCATCTGTTGTGTTGATTGTGATTGCGCAGAGTGCGTCGAGACGACCTCGAACGCGCATGCGCGATTGTTAGCACAATTAACTAAAACAAAGCGAGAGAGCAAGGCTATGCAGAGCACGGTGGCTAAACTTATGGGACTAGTATGGGACCGAAGCTAGGTTATGTGATTTGTATAATATTAATTTTACAACTATAGAGCTGATAGTAAATTACGAACGCCTAACCTTGTGGTACAGTGCGTATGAAAGATTCTCTTTATTCTCGTACAAAGCACAATCAATAACACTTATTTAACTCTATAAACGTGAAACACTTCCGTAAAACTATAAATTTTTCCCACCGAGGAGGGTTCATCCGTAGCTGAATAAGAATCGCAGTAAATAGGAAGTGACTCTATTAAAAAATCACTAGACATATTTTCACGTTGATTGCAAGAGTTCTAAATCATCACCTCTCTAGCCTTTTCCCTTATTTCACGGGGTCGGCTACATACTGGTTTTTACACAGAACGAACATCTGATCTCGGCATCCCAGAAGGAAAACAAAACCCAATCTTAGATTGGGCTGCAAGAGTTCTATCCTAAACAACAGGAGAAAATAAAGATTTTCGAAATATTTTTTATTATGATGATAAGTACCTAGGTACCTAGTTTATTTTTACGCATACAACCTACCTACCAAATTGGTAGATAAATATAAGTAGTCAACCTAGGTAAGTAGTTAATACGATTCTCTGCAAGGTTGTTAGAACTCCTATTCGCATTGTTCTAATCCGAAGCTCTGAACCAATATTCGCTAAGCCGATCTTAATTTTACGACAGCAAATAGCTGGTGTGGGTGTTACTAACTATCATTTCTCATAATTACACGCTGTATGCTACGCAAGCGGGTCCGTGCTGCAATACTAGTTTCAAGAAAGCGAATTTAAATTTATGATAGGCCCACTAAACTACAACTGTGAATAATCGTGATTGATATCCTGATTTTCGTGATATGTAATGTAAGACATAAGCGTCTACATACCCTACAAAGAACTACTCTATGACTATGCAAACGAAAAAACAAATAACTTTTTCCGGTTAAGGGGTAAGATCATCTGAAGAAAATAATATTAACATTTTGTATGACCATGTTATAGCTGCTACAACACAACCACATGGTAAGTAAGTAGTGTTAACTCTTTTTGGCAATAAACATTTATACACATTTCCTACTATTGTTTCGACATAACCCGGAAAGTTATTTGTTAGTCAGATAATCTACCGTTTTCCGCATTACAACTTTCAAAACTGCACCTTTTAATGCAGGTGAGGCTGCCTATGATATTTTATAGGTAATGCCAAAATAATATGTCTAGCTCTTAAAAAA
>JARACY010006989.1:0-12003 GCA_029255725.1 Scrobipalpa atriplicella
AGATGGCGCTGCAATAATATCACATTTCATTTCACGCAAAAGATTGTAACAATCTCCCAAAGAAACGAGTTTTATGTGCATAGGAATGTAGCCATAGTGATGTATCATAGGGTTTGTATGAGTTAGTTACGTTACGTATATTTTACATGATTTCTTAGTATAAATCACTGATATTATAAGATGTAGGTATAGAATTTTGTAGGTCCGTGTTATATTAATAAATCTTCGCCTATGTGATAACGAATATGGGAGAAATGTAGAAATATGATATGACGAGTTGACTCAAATCTTTGTATAGAACTCAGCATCCTCATCACTAAAATAAGAACAAACATGATTGACATTTCAATTAGTTTTTAAAAGATGTATTTTCTCGTCTAAAATTACTATATTGCTTACAAAAATCATGAATTCTAACATAAAACTATACCCTGAAAAGTTCTGTCGAACATGCTTAAGTGAATCGGCGCAGATGAGGTCCATAAGTGCTAAAATAGAAGGAGAAAATAGAACGATTTTAGACATGATAGGATTTGTTGTAAATATCAATGTTTTGCTGGAAAATCAACTGCCTACTCAGGTTTGTGTTGAATGTGAGTCAATTTTGCAAAAGGCTGATGCTTTTAAACGCCGCTGCTTGGAGTCAGAGATGCTTTTAACGCAACAAACCGAAGAGGATACTCAAGGGCAGATTGTGGATGAATTTTCAAGAGCAACAGGCATAAAAGACGAATACCCAGTTGAAATTAGTGATATTAAAGTGAATGAAGCTTCTAAAACATTTACCGAACTTACTGAGCCCTCTAACTCTGCTCTCAATGAGATTTTGGACACTTTATCCCCGAAAGACTACAAGCTAAAAGTTTTCCCCAATGTGACCGTTTCTAAACACAAAAATAATAGAAAAAACGACATCAAAGCCATAGTATCTGAAGAAGTGAGTGTGAAAGTAGTCAAAGTTGAAGAGAATGAATTTGAAGATGATCTTTCGTTTGATTATCACGACTCAACATATGAATTGCCGATAGAATTCAAAGAAGAACTATCTAAAGATTCAAAAGGTTTTACATGTAGTTGTGGAACATTCTGCGAAAGTAAAGATGATTACCGATTGCACTTATTTACAACAAACTGTTCCGGTTTTAAACCTCCAAAGAAAGTAAAACGGGAAAGAAAAACTAAAGAGGACCCGATTACCATAAAAAAAATTATATGTCCAGTATGTAAACAGGAATTTAACTCCGTAAAATCATGTAAAATTCACAAACGTAAGCACACTAAAGAGGATTTTAACGAAGGTTCATTTGAATGTTCAATGTGCATGAGAAAATTTAACAGAAAATCTGCTTATACGAATCACATGAAGAACCATGAGCGAAAATCTACTGTTAAGTTTACCTGTGAGGCATGCAAAAGAGAATTCCGTCATAAAGCGCATCTAGATAACCACATTTTGCACGTACACACTCGGGATAAAGGATTTTCGTGCGATATTTGTACGAATTGCTTTTCAACAGAAGCCAGTTTGGAAACGCATAAAGAAAGTCATAAAGTTGAGAAGAAACATGTCTGCGAAATCTGTAAAAAGGCGTTTTATATGTTGTCAACGTTAAATGACCACATGAGAGTGCATACAGGTAATAAATATGAAATTATTTTATTTTATTGCTTTGAATAATGTTTTATTTTACAAAAGGTGTTTATTTAACTGTATTTTTAAGCAAACAATTTTAACGGGGTTTTTTTTGTAGAAAGACAGAGATATACCAGGAGATTATTGGTATGATTTAATTATCCAGGTTTCAAAATAAAATAAAAATTAATTGAAAATAGGGTCATTAAAATAAATATTAAATGTTACAAATAATAGAAAACATTTCTTATAGTTTACGGATTTTTCAGTATTATTTTACATTAATAAAGTGAAAATGCATAAAACTCATCCTTAAAATATATGCACTAAATTTAAAAAAAAACTAAAAAATATATTTGACTATTTTTAGGAGAAAAACCATATCTATGCAGCATCTGTGGCAAAGGATTCAGTCAGAAGACTAACTTGGCGCAACATGTGAGAAGACATCAGGGTCTCAAACCGTTCAAATGTGAAGATTGTGATAGAAGGTGGGTATTGCCAAGTTAGAAGATTACTCAGAAATTAGGAGTTATGATTGATACAGAAGTCTAGGAATATTAATAAAATTACCTTAAAGGTGGTTCGTTGAGCTAGGTGGCGCCACCCACCACAAGTAATTTATTTTACCTTAAATACAAACATTTTCATAAATATATTAAGTTTGGCGTATTTAAGCTTTGAATTACGAAGTAAAAACAGTGGCCATTTTGTATCCAAACAAATTATTGAAACTAAAACTGTCTTGGCAAAGAAAACCTTTTCTTCACTGTCATTTTCTGCTGCAAAAATCAAAAGCAGCTTTTTTGAACTATACATACATACATACATAAAATCACGCCTTTATCCCTAATGGGGTAGGCGGAACGAAAACGACCGAAAGGTCATTCCGCCACGTCTGACAAGTTTTGAGGGTTATTTCAGATGGTCATGTCTATTGTTATAGTGACAGGTTGTCAGCCCATCGCCTAAATTGCAATACATTAAAACCCTCGAAACCCTTAGCTGATTTTTACAGCATGCCCGGGAGGAGATGCAGCTGGCACATTCTATGTTTTTCTATCACTCCCAGTCCAGCATGGAACAACTGAACCTTACTGAACTAATTTATCCCTAGATTCGTGTCAAAAGGCGAGCTGACAGCCCACACCCGGTCCCACAGTGGGGCCCACCCATTTGTCTGCGAAGATTGCGGTAGCGGTTTCACAACTTCAAGCTCATTGGTGAAACACCGTAGGACCCACACCGGGGAGAGGCCATATGCATGTGATCTGTGCCCTATGCGGTTCGCTGCTTCAGGTACATTATGAAATAGAATTAATATGTTACGCGAGCAGAGCGTGCAAGACGAAGCACGAAAACTTAATCAAAGCAGAAGGCTAGCGATGCTTGCGAGACATAATTACGAAAATTTCATTAATATCACGCTAGCGTAGCGAGCTAGATAAACTACGAAAACTGAACCATTACATTACACGAGCGAAGCGAGCTGGAAATACTATGAAACCTGAATTATAACATTATGCGAGCAAAGTAAGCTGGACATACTATGAAAACTGAATCAAAAAATTACGCGAGCGAAGCGAGCTCGACATTTGACGAAAATTTAATTTTCTTAGAATTTTTAAAAATATAAATTGATAATTTTAAATCTTGTTTCTATAACTTATTGATATTTTGTTGCAGGTACCTTAAAGAACCACCGTCGCACGCACACAGGCGAGAAACCGTTCCAGTGTTCCTACTGCGAGAAGGCGTTCGTACAGAGACACGATCTCATATCGCATATCAGAGGACACACCGGAGAGCGACCATACACTTGCGGATGTGGACAGGCTTTCAGGTAACTTACGTATTTAAACACCTGTTCCCCTTACGAGATAGGCAGACCGTCAACGGGCTCGTAAAAGGGTGTCATCGTTCTCATAAAAGAGCGTCATCGGACTCATAAAAGGGCGTCAATGGCCACATAAAAGGGCGTCAACGGACTCATAAAAGGGTGTCAACGGCCTCATAAAAGGGCGTCAACCGCCACATAAAAGGGCGTCAACGGGCTCATAAAAGGGCGTCAACGGCCTCATAAAAGAGCGTCATCGGGCTCATAAAAGGGCGTCAACGGCCTCATAAAAGAGCATCATCGGACTTATAAAGCAGCGCCAACGGCTTTTAGGTAACTTCCAGGCTTAACTAATATGTACCTGTCATTTTCAGAACAGAAAAGGACGGCAATAATTTTAGTCAAGATTTAGTTAAGATGTGCCCTCAACGAATCGTTAGCGTTGTCCCCCGCCGGAATCGAACCCGAAACCTCCAGGTCGTGAACCCATGGCTTGATGGCTCAAACCACTAGCACACGGACACGGAGGCAGTTAAAAGCTATGACGCATCCGTTACTTCCTAGAATGTCCCTTTCGCATAATGTACCTTTTTGCAAAATTTTCACAGAAGTCATTATTTTAGTAGGCCCACTACCTATTTGAACTAAATCTATCAATAAAGAGACATTTTGCGAAAAGGAAATTTTGCAAAAATGGATATTATGCGAAAAGGACTTTTTAAAAAAAGGGACATTTTGCAAAAAGGGACATTATGCGAAAAGGACATTTTGCAAAAAGGGACATTATGCGAAAAGGACATTTTGCAAAAAGGGACATTATGCGAAAGAGACATTTTGAGAAAGGGACATACATTTTGCGACCATGGGACATTTTGAGAAGTATATTCTCGTGTTACTTAATGGATTGTTTTTTTTATATACAGAAAAGCCTCAGCTCTGAAAGCCCACGTGAGACTACACGGGAAAGAACCACAGAGAGACCTGACGTTACTACAGCCTTCGACCATGTTACTGGGCGCTATGACCACAGGCCACACTTCTGCCGCCCCTGTATAAGCATACCGGGTGTTAGGTTAGGATATAATGTTGCCAATTTTCGATGAGATTCCTTTAATGTTTAAGTCATTTGAACAACTTTCTGAAAATGTAAACTGAATAGTACCTACAACAATCTCAAAATGTCATTCCCAATAAGACAACAATCCTATAATGTCATATTTCCATCAGGACAACAAATATGTTCAATAGACCACAATCTCAAAATATCAATTTCTCAATAAGACAGTAGTCTCAAATTGTCATCAGTCTCAAAATGGATCTCAAAGTCTCAAAATGCCGGATGCATATAACGGTTTTCTTTTTTCTATTTTAGGCAATGTCATCGAAGTTTAAAAAAAAATGTAACATTTATTAAAATAAAAACGTTTATTCCACGTTTCTGGCGCCACTTCGTGACAAAACTAGCTAAGACTTAAATTCCAAACTCCAAAAATATAAAAATTAAGCTACAAAAATCGTAATACAGGGTGTAAAAAAAAAGTACTACGTTCCTTTAAACCACATGTTCTACTGATGATACCAAACAACTTCCCCAAAGCACAAAATTTTTAGCTCGAAATAAAATTTTGCCTTGACCATACAAAACTGCAGATCCCGGAGAGCATCTTTGTATGGAAAAAGCAAAAATTATTTTCGAGCTAAAATTTTTCTTCTTTGGGAAAGTTGTTTGGTATCATCAGTAGAACATGTTGATTAAAGGAACGTAATTTTTTTTACATTCTGTATAGTTTTTTTTTCTTTTATATACTCAATTCACGCCGTCCAGTTACTAATTCTAATTCTTAGTAGCGATGTCACTTTCATAACTTTGACATAAGAACAGGATAGCAAACAAATCACAGACCTATTAAACAGTATGGACAGGAACTATTGTACTATAGCTACAATGAATTATACGAATATTTATATTTTCGACATAAAAGTGAGCAATATATGTTTATCTCTTTTCGCCTAACCGTTAACGCCATTTACTGAAAGAGATATACATATATTGTATTTTCCAGTTTCTGGCAATATTCTTTCATGACGTCACGATTTTGGGCGCGCGTGCCACCCTGCCATTTTATATTACACTTGTCATTGGTACGTGCGCTGTCAAACAGCTGTTTGTTTACCTATGTTTTATCAGAAAATTTTGTGTTTATTCAGAAAATACAAGCGGTTTTTGATTATTTGATGATACATTAAATGTTACATCATGCCAAAGTGCTGTATAAAGTGGTGTGGTGCAAGAAAAAGTAAAAATCAACCTCAACTTTCATTGCACACGTAAGTTGCCTATTTTCTTGATTTACCGTGGTTATATCGTCAATCTGTTTGTTGTTATGTTACTAGTACCTGTGTTTAATAATAAGGAAGAGATTAAATTGGTTTATTTTCTGTATCCAAGTGCTTTCTTATTTATTTTCATATGAAAGATTTACATACAAACTCTGCCTAAAAGTAGTGATGTAATCATAAGAAGGATTGATATCGATAACATTTAGTTATACATAACAACTGATAAATGCAAAATACGGATAGACGGACGGACTTCACGAATGAAATAATAAGGGTTCCTATCCTAGTCTACGACGGAACCCATTTCACTGATGTAAGTTGTTAGTTCAAAATGACGGGTGTGTCGATATCGATTTATCGACGTTTTTTTTAGCATCCCTAGTGAAAGACGCCATGTTTTGTTCCACATCGGTTGTAGGTATGCACGTTTTTTCTGTAGGTATTTCTCGTCCATACTGTTTAATAGGTCTGTGCAACAAATACGTGAGTTTGACATTTCTTATCTGACATAAGACTGCTTAAATTGATTAAAATTAGTGAGCACGCTCTATGGTCATTCCTTATTTAAAGCGCCGTACGTCAAATTAAGAATGTCAAAGTCACGTGTTTGTTTGCTATCCTGTTCTTATGTCAAATTTAAGAAAGTGACAGCGCTACTAAGAATTAGAATTAGTAATAGTGCGTCCTGAATTAACACCATTGATTAAGTAAATGAATTCTTAATTTTAAGCTATTTTTATAAGTCATTAGTCCTATTAGTTTAATGGTATCTGAACTATTTTTTATATTCCTTGATCTCATTCAATGTTTAAAATATACGGTGTGTAAGGGACAGCTTCCCGCAAACTGAAAAAAATAATGCCTTTTCCATACAAATTGTCTGATCGAGGTGGACATTTTGTATGGAAACCCCGTATAAAAACAATGAAGTTTAAGAATGTGTATGTGTAAGCTACCTACATTTCCTTGTGAATTACTCGATCAATATATTAATTTAATAACTTATATTAGTTTGATTTCTACATACATGCATACATAATAATCACGCCTTTATCCCTAATGGGGTAGGCAGAGCGTAAACGACCTAAACAAAGGTCGTTCTGCCACGTCTGACAAGTTTTGAGGGTTATTCCAGATAGATCTGTATATTGCTAATATACAGATTTCTAGAACTGAACAAACAAATATGGTGGATGCATAATGGCCACATTTGCGTTTAGTCAAATTGCAATTTGACCAACAACCTAATAGTAGAGTTAGACAGATTCTAATTTTGACCATTTGCAACTTTTACTATTTCTGTCATTTTACATTTATATGGGTTACAATTTCCAACAAAACACATCTGAACAGAAAATAAATTCTTTATTAATATCAATAATAATATCCAATTATATCAGATTAACATAAACATCGCAGCAAATAAAAAAAATAATGTTTTACAATACTATATTTTGATTTTTAATTAAAATAACACTGAAAGGAGGTTTTTTAAGATAATTTTACTTATTGTTTAAACCTGACTTTGAGATCTTAGGTAATACATCACATAATCGAAATATTTCCAAACATAATTTTGATTTGAGGTTCAGAAATAACAAATCAAAAATTTCAACCGCCGACAGGATTTGAACCCGCGTCTTTGGAAAACCGGCCCAACGCTCTTAACTAACTAAGCTACGGCGGATTAGCTTTGAACGGTGAACTTTCCAACTAGTCAAATCAGCAACTTTTTATGAAATGTCAAAAACGCTTTTTTGTATGAAAATAGTGAGTTATGACGTCACATTTTAGTAAATATTGACTACTCAAATCAATAACTTATATTACTTTTAATTCGATTATTAAAATCTAAATGAGCATTTTTTTTTAAATGATGAATGAAATCTACAATATTTTTAGCCATTAGTTTTAAGTATAAACGTTTTGAATTTTTTAAGCTACCCAGTCAAGTACCCAATGAGCGGTTGAAATGTTTGATTTGTTATTTTCTAATATTATTTAGAAATAATATAGCACTGTGTGTGCAAAAAATCTATAAAATTGAGGTTTATACTTTGAAAAAAGGGCTACAATTTTTTTACCGGGTGTAAGGGACAGCGTACCGCAAACTTAGAGAGGTTGTTCAGTCAACGAAACTGAACAACTGACAGCAGGATAATCTTACAGGAAATGACAATAATTTTGGCTTTCCCATATCGTTTGATCTTGTATGGAAAATTAAAAAAAATAATATTTCCTGAAGTTGTTCAGTTTCGTTGATTTTGAGCAACCCTTATTATTTTGCGGTACGCTGTCTATTGGTTCTTTCCGCTATTATTTTGATCAAAATTTTACTGGATAGCAGTTATTTTTAACATTTATAAAGACGCATAAAAAAGATCTTTATGTAAATGACGCCATTCTCACCCAGAATGATGGTTATATGCCGTATTGGGGCAGGCAGAACAACAGCGGTGTAATAAAACCATTTTTAAGGGGAACGTTTTTTTTAAAATAATGAACACTAAATTGAATAAGTAACCTCTATGTAAAAATGTTTTCTAAAAATTTTAACATCTATTTATTATTATTATTATCTACTATTATGTACAATACACTGTTATATGAGGTAATATTTTTTTTATTAAAAATTTTGTACTGTATTATTATTACTTTTCCCGTCTACGTTTATCGCTAATTTTTTTATTATAATAATATCATACTGTGTCGAAATTTTCATTTATATTTGTCTAAATTTTACGTATTTCATTTACTCTAAGACAAATGTAGGTACTTATACATGTAGTAACTATTTTTATTATTTTTTTATTTATTAACAATGTTTTTCGGTATTGGCACGTCAATGACTTAAAAGTCTGCAGTTATATAAAATATTTTTCAAAAAAACGTGGCAGGTTTTTATATTTTTTATTTATTTTTCGAAACTAGCTGTATTTACTTGCATCGAAATTGGCCTAACCGTTGCGTTTTAAATATTTATATCAATGGATATAAAATAAACGCACATTTCGTTATATTTTTTAAATAAAAAAATAATAAAAATAGTTACTACATGTATAAGTACCTACATTTGTCTTAGAGTAAATGAAATACGTAAAATTTAGACAAATATAAATGAAAATTTCGACACAGTATGATATTATTATAATAAAAAAATTAGCGATAAACGTAGACGGGAAAAGTAATAATAATACAGTACAAAATTTTTAATAAAAAAAATATTACCTCATATAACAGTGTATTGTACATAATAGTAGATAATAATAATAATAAATAGATGTTAAAATTTTTAGAAAACATTTTTACATAGAGGTTACTTATTCAATTTAGTGTTCATTATTTTAAAAAAAACGTTCCCCTTAAAAATGGTTTTATTACACCGCTGTTGTTCTGCCTGCCCCAATACGGCATATAACCATCATTCTGGGTGAGAATGGCGTCATTTACATAAAGATCTTTTTTATGCGTCTTTATAAATGTTAAAAATAACTGCTATCCAGTAAAATTTTGATCAAAATAATAGCGGAAAGAACCAATAGACAGCGTACCGCAAAATAATAAGGGTTGCTCAAAATCAACGAAACTGAACAACTTCAGGAAATATTATTTTTTTTAATTTTCCATACAAGATCAAACGATATGGGAAAGCCAAAATTATTGTCATTTCCTGTAAGATTATCCCGCTGTCAGTTGTTCAGTTTCGTTGACTGAACAACCTCTCTAAGTTTGCGGTACGCTGTCCCTTACACCCGGTAAAAAAATTGTAGCCCTTTTTTCAAAGTATAAACCTCAATTTTATAGATTTTTTGCACACACAGTGCTATATTATTTCTAAATAATATTAGAAAATAACAAATCAAACATTTCAACCGCTCATTGGGTACTTGACTGGGTAGCTTAAAAAATTCAAAACGTTTATACTTAAAACTAATGGCTAAAAATATTGTAGATTTCATTCATCATTTAAAAAAAAATGCTCATTTAGATTTTAATAATCGAATTAAAAGTAATATAAGTTATTGATTTGAGTAGTCAATATTTACTAAAATGTGACGTCATAACTCACTATTTTCATACAAAAAAGCGTTTTTGACATTTCATAAAAAGTTGCTGATTTGACTAGTTGGAAAGTTCACCGTTCAAAGCTAATCCGCCGTAGCTTAGTTAGTTAAGAGCGTTGGGCCGGTTTTCCAAAGACGCGGGTTCAAATCCTGTCGGCGGTTGAAATTTTTGATTTGTTATTTCTGAACCTCAAATCAAAATTATGTTTGGAAATATTTCGATTATGTGATGTATTACCTAAGATCTCAAAGTCAGGTTTAAACAATAAGTAAAATTATCTTAAAAAACCTCCTTTCAGTGTTATTTTAATTAAAAATCAAAATATAGTATTGTAAAACATTATTTTTTTTATTTGCTGCGATGTTTATGTTAATCTGATATAATTGGATATTATTATTGATATTAATAAAGAATTTATTTTCTGTTCAGATGTGTTTTGTTGGAAATTGTAACCCATATAAATGTAAAATGACAGAAATAGTAAAAGTTGCAAATGGTCAAAATTAGAATCTGTCTAACTCTACTATTAGGTTGTTGGTCAAATTGCAATTTGACTAAACGCAAATGTGGCCATTATGCATCCACCATATTTGTTTGTTCAGTTCTAGAAATCTGTATATTAGCAATATACAGATCTATCTGGAATAACCCTCAAAACTTGTCAGACGTGGCAGAACGACCTTTGTTTAGGTCGTTTACGCTCTGCCTACCCCATTAGGGATAAAGGCGTGATTATTATGTATGCATGTATGTAGAAATCAAACTAATATAAGTTATTAAATTAATATATTGATCGAGTAATTCACAAGGAAATGTAGGTAGCTTACACATACACATTCTTAAACTTCATTGTTTTTATACGGGGTTTCCATACAAAATGTCCACCTCGATCAGACAATTTGTATGGAAAAGGCATTATTTTTTTCAGTTTGCGGGAAGCTGTCCCTTACACACCGTATATTTTAAACATTGAATGAGATCAAGGAATATAAAAAATAGTTCAGATACCATTAAACTAATAGGACTAATGACTTATAAAAATAGCTTAAAATTAAGAATTCATTTACTTAATCAATGGTGTTAATTCAGGACGCACTATTACTAATTCTAATTCTTAGTAGCGCTGTCACTTTCTTAAATTTGACATAAGAACAGGATAGCAAACAAACACGTGACTTTGACATTCTTAATTTGACGTACGGCGCTTTAAATAAGGAATGACCATAGAGCGTGCTCACTAATTTTAATCAATTTAAGCAGTCTTATGTCAGATAAGAAATGTCAAACTCACGTATTTGTTGCACAGACCTATTAAACAGTATGGACGAGAAATACCTACAGAAAAAACGTGCATACCTACAACCGATGTGGAACAAAACATGGCGTCTTTCACTAGGGATGCTAAAAAAAACGTCGATAAATCGATATCGACACACCCGTCATTTTGAACTAACAACTTACATCAGTGAAATGGGTTCCGTCGTAGACTAGGATAGGAACCCTTATTATTTCATTCGTGAAGTCCGTCCGTCTATCCGTATTTTGCATTTATCAGTTGTTATGTATAACTAAATGTTATCGATATCAATCCTTCTTATGATTACATCACTACTTTTAGGCAGAGTTTGTATGTAAATCTTTCATATGAAAATAAATAAGAAAGCACTTGGATACAGAAAATAAACCAATTTAATCTCTTCCTTATTATTAAACACAGGTACTAGTAACATAACAACAAACAGATTGACGATATAACCACGGTAAATCAAGAAAATAGGCAACTTACGTGTGCAATGAAAGTTGAGGTTGATTTTTACTTTTTCTTGCACCACACCACTTTATACAGCACTTTGGCATGATGTAACATTTAATGTATCATCAAATAATCAAAAACCGCTTGTATTTTCTGAATAAACACAAAATTTTCTGATAAAACATAGGTAAACAAACAGCTGTTTGACAGCGCACGTACCAATGACAAGTGTAATATAAAATGGCAGGGTGGCACGCGCGCCCAAAATCGTGACGTCATGAAAGAATATTGCCAGAAACTGGAAAATACAATATATGTATATCTCTTTCAGTAAATGGCGTTAACGGTTAGGCGAAAAGAGATAAACATATATTG
>JARACY010006990.1:0-11995 GCA_029255725.1 Scrobipalpa atriplicella
CATTTGCTTAGCGTTTCTGATAAGTAAATGAAGGATTTACGACATGAGTGTAGATAAAATAACTTATCCCATTTGACTATCCCACGTTACTACCTATTTGGAAAAAAAAATAAAAAAATCAATTTACTGAGTTATTCCAAACATGTTTCTACAAAATACAATTTTCAAGTCACAGACAATATTAAGGAAGCTATAAGTTGTGCCATTGGATAGTGATTGAAGTAACTGCTATACTGAGATAGCTTTGTGATAATTTATAATTTTAATGAACATACAAGACTTAATTATGGTGTTTTAGTGTTAGAGGAATAAAACTGTTATACATATTGATTTTGGATTTCATTTTTGAATACTTTCCCAATTTTGAAACTGTTTTTAGATAATAGTAGTAGAAGAGCTAGTAAAGCTTATTCGGGGCACTGAGCTAATGTATGGAATGGAGCAGACATAATCCAAGCACTTTATGTCCCATTTAACATGTGAGCATGCACACATGTTCATACTAAAGTTGGATTTTTAATTCAATGCAGAAAACTGACGTTTGGTGGGTTGCCGCTATTTTGGGAAAAATAAATAGTGATGTGCTTAAAAGATATAGGGGAGAAGGAGGCACCTTTGAATGATTTTTCATTATTTGATTGTAACTATATAATTATTGTACATTTGTGGGATTTTGTTATGATAGAACCTGTGTGGTTATAACCCTAAACTAATCGCGATATCAGCATCCAGCTAGCTACTTCCATTGATCCACCATTTCGATTCGCGTGACTGGTGTCACATTTTCAAACCTTCCCCGTATGGGGGGTAGTTTTGAAATGACTAGGGGCACATTTGAAATTATTGTTAATTAAGTATTTAGCTTCAATTTAAAAGAAGTAGAAAGTGTTCCAACAATCAGTTAAGCAATTTATAAGTTCAGAGTAATATTTTAGCTTCATTTGCTTGGTTTGCCGGTAACATTTTCAAACCTGCCCCACACACGGGGTAGGTTTGAAACTGCCTGGGGCACATTTGTAGTCATTGTTTGATAAAAAGTGGAATTAAAACTAAGTAAGAAATATATAATAATCAGTTTTTTTTTTGGCCACTAACAACTTTATCAACAGCATTTTTCATGTCGTACCATTATTATAACTTTGTACCTAAGTACGGACAAAATGCAAAACTATTTTAAATAAAATACATTAATGGCTTTTGTGCACTTATCGATATCATTAGGTTTAAAAATATTCCACCATAATTAATGGGGCACTCATTTAAATCATGGGGCAGGTTTGAATGGGGCAGGTTTGAAAATTCAAAGGTGCCCCTTACGATTTTTTCTATCCTGCCCCAATCATAACCTCTTAAATTAATAATAAAATTTGGAATAAATATTTGACTAATTGACTTAATTATCGCATGAATAAATGCATATATGTATTAGCAACAACTGAAAAATAATTGTACTTATCAAAGTCTCTTGTATTCTCTCAAAAAACCTTAAGCACTGGTGTGGCCACGATTATCATATGGAAATATATACAGGGAATGTAACAGACATAATCACAACCACATAGATCATGATACGCAGGGTGTTAAAGTAGGCATTGATATAAATCACAAGATCAAGCAATTCGACCACCATAATTAAGAAAATCCTTGCAACTGTTAGTTAGGGATTACTTATAGAATGAAAGGGAATATGAAAGCCACCGCAGTGGAACGGATACTAGCTCCGTCTTACTTTCTGCACGGGCGGCGAGTCCAAGGTGACCCGCATACTGCATCCCGCTAGCCATCTCTAGCTTTCGATACAGACCAAACCCGCTATGCCGGCGAGAGAGCCAAGAACCAACAACAATCACTTCCCTCAAGATAGGGAAATGGACAGGGGCCCGGGGGCCCCAGCGAGTCTCCAAACCACCCCTTACAACCCGCCATCTCAGCCTCCACAAATTCTCTCTTGCCCAAATCAACACAAAGGAGCAGATCTCCTATACAAGTCGGGTGGCCACCCCTTTCCAAGTTGACTGCCAAATGCAGTCTATGGGCATGAATATCAAAGAGAGAATTACAAATGGTCATGCTCTCTATCCGCCAGATAACTAACCAAAAGTTTAACATATACTAGTTTAAACTGGTCGGATCACCAAATCTCATGATTTACACAATTACCATGACCATCATCAACTTAATTAATCCAGGGACTCACCAAGTCTCCAGCAACAAGCAGATCTTGTGCTCCAGTCGTGATCCGCCCTTTCTCAATCATATTCTGGCAGACAGACCACACTCATAACCTCTCTTAGGTTATATCGATGGTACAAAAGACTCACCAGGAATCTCCCCATCGGGAGGCTACATTCGAGTCCACTCTCGAATCTACTACGTATGTCTCCACACACGTATCCATGCCTTGGCACTGGATTCCATCGGTTTTCATCGCACCTCCTGCGCGCACCGTTACCTTTTGACAACTGTGTCTTCGCGCCTTCGCGCTCACTAACTGTCAAGTTGACCATAGAGCCAAAGATACTCATAGTCTATGAAGCCATAGACTCAGCCTCAATCCAATGATTCATGATTGATTCAATCCAAACTGTTTAAACTCGCGCATCTCCGCGACACTCCCGAGGGCGAAAAACTAGTTCCAACATGACACCGATCCGAGGTGTCCATTCTGCTATCCTTCCTTTAGGCCTAGCAACGTTCCCCCTCAGTTGAGGTCTCTCAACCGAATCACATCGGTTCTCGTTCGATAGTTCACCCACAACTTCCAAAATTGTAATAAGTCCTGAATTTACACTTTCAAGTACCTACCTACCTCAGTAGGCAACTATAACCTAACGCCCAGAACGTCAACTTGGCGTTTCCTTTACACCCACGGCTATCCATCATCCATCCGTGATGATGATCATCTGTCGTGTTACTCGACTCTTAAACATTTCGATTGAGGGAGGGAGTTCATACTCCACCACCATCTGCCAGTTTTCTCAGCTAAAATCATCTCTCAGCTGAACTATATCACCTTCCTAAGACTATCTAAGTCTATGATCCTTAGTTGACGAAAAATATGATTTCAACTTCTATAATACTAGTTGAATCAGTATTTATCCAACCAAACCAACTTGAAACCAGTGTTCCACAGATATTTCGCAAATATACTTCTAAACTGAACACTTAGAACAGCATGTCCTTCTCGCCAATTCTTCTTCAGATCAATCATCGATTTTAACATAAAAAGTGAACTGAGAAAAATCCAAAACCCATAATTAATATGAACTGTAAATTCACGCTCTGTTCTGGTAATGGTAATACAGGTGCAGGTTGTAACTAATACGGTCCACCTCGATTTTTAATACACTGTGAGCATGTTCTTCTTTAATTTTGTACAAAAAATGCTAAGTGTGTAGGTACGATACAACAACATGGTAGCTATTCTCATATGTCTTCACAACATTAGTGAATAAATCTCTTGGAAATCTTTTGAAATCAGAAGATAGGACTACCTTGTCTTGACCATTCGGCCCTTGTACCTAAAAGTCCGTCCACGTCTATCAAAATAGATCTCAAAATCCACACTACAAAAGAAAAAGAATAGACTCTAACAGGTTTCTGTAAAGAATTCTGACTGTAACTTTTAAATAACTTTCACTCTCCCTGTTTCAGGATCTTGGACTGCACTGAACAGAACCTTTTATATAGCACCTAAATTTATGCCATTAATATCCTCATATCCTCCTGTTACCATCTAACATGGTCAACCTCTGGGCCATCTAACATGGCCAGAGCCTCCCCAACCAAAAGAAGAGTGCCGTCTACACTGCAACACATAAACTGCTAACAACGCTGTTCGCATACAGTGTGAATATGAATACATACATCATAGAAAGATAACTAATCAGAAACTAAAGCTTGAAACGCAGTATCCAAGTTTCTGCGACACATTGTAATTTCATCATACCTACTTCACTAGGCCAACCAACCTTCACATAACTGAGTGGACAGGAACGTTAACATTGTCTTGAATTTGTCTTTCATTTCATTCTAATAAATATAAAAGGGTTCTCTACCATATTCACGTAACACAACCGAAAACCTAGAGCAGTTATGTATTTTCATTCACTTTAGTTCATTTATTCGTTTTGATACAAAGTGAAGCAAGAGTTTACCTGTTTTCATCTATGCCAACACAACTTGGCTATCAGGCAAAATACAACTTAGTTAAATCTCAATACCTATAAGTATCTATTTCATAAAGTCTAATAAGGGTGTACTAAAAACTCAAACTTGCAAATATTTAGATCATGTTTGTTTATATTCCATAATTGTAACAGAGATTATAAAATAAAATGTCATAATAATTATTATCATTCTATTTTGAATCGTCCAGGGACGTATCGGTGAAACCATATGGAATACTAGTTTCATTGTAAAAACACATAACCAGAAGGCCCTATATGTAAGCTAAAGCCAACGCAAAACACATCATAATGTTTCCAGCGGTACACCCATATCCAATATCAAGTAGGTATCAGTCTATACTTGAACTCCATATCGAATCAAGAAATGTCTAAAATTGATCCCCAATAGTTCACTGTTCAAATAAGTTGTCTCGTCAAGCAAATCAACTACTTCTTGAACATTCTTTTACTGAACTGACAAGATTAATAAGGTTAGAGTATCATAAAGCAAACCCAAGATTGACAACAATATTAAGTATATTATATACTCGTATTTAACGGGCAGCTTCGTACTGAAATTACATCTCCGATACAAACTCGGAACTCGCTGTCAGTCACAAGAGTTGATTATCAATACAGACTTACATGGGTGTAAAGTTATTCAATTGAACATTTCCCTTCCTTTCAGCTTTGTTGATCTAGGTACTTTGTATCAAATATTATATGACTCTTTTTTCTAATTTATAATTTCACAGAATAATAAAAAGCACACATCGGTAAAGTACTTACAACGCTCGCTCAATAATCGAAAAAACATACTTAGAATCTGTCTAGAACTTATAAATTTCATGTTCACTGCATGTTAAGTAATTATATCTTACACGATCACGCGTAGGATATGAGGGTCGGTCAAAGCGCGACATAGTTCTATGCAAAGAGAGATAGACGATTGTAGCCGCAGTTAAGGTGATTCCTACCGGCAAATGGTTGCCTTTAAAAAGGATATTCCTCCCAAACGAATCAATGAAAAATCCCAAAAAAAAATAAACATCTAAGAAACCAGTCCATGGTCTACAATCGCAACGTTTGAAAATATTCTACTTCATATATAAGTATGCCAAAAAAAATCCGAAAGGAAAGCTGTTTCCATCATCAAATCCGATATTCCTTCCAAACCATTAGCAGCGCCCTCACGGTCCCTTAGAGAAAACATCCGTATTATAATTATTTAAAATTGGGACGTTGCATTTTTCAATCCGAGGCTTAGTCCTTATGGAATAAGCATCCTTGTGCGCCTCACGCACATCCTTGACGCGGCCACGGACGCAACCGCCACGCCGTAGCGCGCTGATTTAAACTATGTTCCAACTAGCGGCCCGCCCCGGCTTCGCACGGGTTAATAAAATTTGCCGAAGACATGAAATATGTCAAAAAAAATCTATAATAATTAATTTGTCATTGTCAACAACCTTCGAGGATATCACCCGCAAATCGACTCCATATATACATTTTTAGGAAAAACAAAAAATAACAATGTGTAAGTAGCGTTTGTATTGATATACCTGTCTGTTTATTATATTAGGTAAGTCGTTTGTTTTCTGAAACGTTTTTAAGCAAAAAACTGACACTTAACTTTTTCACTTCTATAAAACTCGACAAATCCAGTCATCAGTGCGGGCGACGGGCAAGAGCGCCGATCAGTCGGTCGCGCGGCCCGCGCGTCATATTTTTTTAATTCGCGTAAGTTTATACGTTTGATATCCTCCAAAATATTGATCGAAATTATAATGTAAAGGACAACCACAATCTACATTCCAAATGAGTTTATTTGGATAAGGATTAATGTTGTAAATTGTTAAAATCGCTTCGTAAACAAGTCATTATTTTTCGTAAAAAGCAACGAAAATGGTCATTATGAGTCATCCCTAAGAGATAGACATATACCATCGCGGACTTTTTTGTTGACCTTATGAAGGTGTATAATATTGTAGTACATTATTTTGATCTATCTCGTAGGGTTTAGCCAGCGTTTGCAATGTAAGCGCAAAAAAAAAATGAATTTATTTACGACATAGCATTAGAAACCTCTAAAATTATCAGTGTTTCTCCACCATATTATGCATGTGTTATACATATAAATAAACCTTCCTCTTGAAACACTTAATCTATTAAAAAAATACCGCATCAAAATCCGTTGAGTAGTTTTAAAGATTTAAGCATACAGATATACATAGATACAGACAGCGGGAAGCGACCCTGCCTCACACTATGTAGTGATGCATTACGGGCGATGGTTGCATGTCTTGAAATCAACCGCCTTATTTGCCGTGGGGTTACGCCTTAATTGCGGCCGGTGGCGGCGGCAACCGGTTTCATAAAGTGCGAAATGAGTCAGGTCTAGTAATGCCATAATGATGAAAAGCATTATGTATTGGGTTATAGTAGATTTCTTTAATAGATGTTCCCAGTACTCTCATCAATATACTAAGTTACTGGAGACTGGGTCTAAGGTCTCTAACTTAATAAGAGGCATTCACATATTTATTATTTCATTAGTACCTACTGCTCCGTTTCTTTATTGATTACTCGAAATTATAAGAAACTTCTTATCAGGTTTTTGTTCAGATCTAACTTATTCAGAATACTAGATCTGATCTGACAGTCTTAATTTTCGAAGGCACAAGGCTCCAATAAAGTTCTAGTAAATACAGTTTCTCGTAAATGAATATTAAGTAATCTGATGTTGTTCTATTCTATTCTAAAAATAGATGTGGTTTTTTAAGACTAAAAACTCTTCTGAGTGTGCCAGAACAGAAAGCACCATTTCTATTACTATCCTAGTTGAGCTTATAGAATAGTCATGAGTCAAAATTTGTAGGTATTTAAATTTACTTGCCATACAACTTCCCAGGTAATCAATTAATTGCTTTTACTAGTTATTAGTTAATAACTTACCTCAGTATTATCTACATGAGGTTCAAAACTTCTCAAATGCCTTTAAATAGAATTTAGGGTAAAACATTGTGCATCGTTTCGATATTTATTCTTTTATCCAAAAACTTGACTTAAAGAAATATTCAAGGCAATAAAATAATTTGAGAACATTTAAATGTATAGCTCCAACAACTGCTTTGTGAGGCACACATATAGGTACATCAAACTAGACATACTCAACATCAAAAAACATTCCTGCAATATAATTTATTTGAAAATATTGCCTCATGGTTCGCGCTAAGAATACTTGCACAATATTTCTATATTTTCAGTTTAGGCAAACGAACTAAATAAATTTCATATTCATATTCATTTATTGCATGTCACAATTTCACAACACTCTGTACCTACTACTGTTCTTTCAAAACAAATAACCATATTGATTTTTCATAATAAGCCTTCAGCATTATTAGGTACCTACTATCCCCGTGTATAGTAGTACCTAGGTAATCTATCACAATTTCTAAATCAGGACATCTTCATCTTTCTTCATATCTTTCAGCTAATCTTAATTGAAAATTGGCCATCTTCATGTTTTAAAGCTGAGCCGATATTTTCATTTCATTATTGCGAACGATTTCCTCAATATTAGATTACCACAAGAAAATCAAACTTTAATTTCATACTCAATAATACAATACTCTATACCATTCGCCTTTCTTGGTAAAATCCAGTCATATCAAACAAAACAAAATCTTTCTAATTATCACAATTTGATAACACTTGTTGATAATAGTTTTTAAATTTCTTGTATATCTGAAACCTGAAACCAATATACAAGTTAGAAAGATGGCTATAAACCAGAATACTTTATTAAATTTCAACATTTAAAAATTACAAAAATGACCTATTAAATTCTTAATCACTGGTATGCTCGTATGCATCAAAAACAAAAATAAAACGTAATACCCATCATGCCATTACACGCCAAATTATGAGGACAAACAAAACAAAATGTTTGTATGGTAATTAATGGTAAATGCTAAATTATGGTACTTTTGCATACCATAATAAAGTTCTAGGGTACAGGGTACGAGGACCCGATTATGTTACATGTAACACCACTCTAATGATAACACAGAACAGAATAATTAAATTGACGTACCTCATTGTTATTGTTCTTCATACACTTACCGACATCAAAGTTCAAAACAAGTATCAAACTCACATTTCTAAAAACCGGTAAAAATAAACAAATAACGGTAATCTGGAACAAATGAAATTTTAACACAAAATATTAATTGCATTTTAAATAAATAAAGTCAGTTTCTTAAATATTTCAATTATTCATTAAAATAATGTAATCAATATTGAACTGCAATATATCGATGAAGTGTGGCATCAGTTTCCCTTTTTGATTTGGAGACTAGGCTTTTTAGTTGAAGGTCATTCCGCACTACGACCAATATCGATACAACTTGACAAAAGAAAATGATATAAACTGTTGTCTATGGAATACAAGTGTAAATGTCACTTACCGTTTTAAATATTCCAACACTACCTCACGAATCAAAATAAATTTCATACTATATCATTTTGTATGCACTGGGTCTCCGTCAGCATAAATAGTTTAAAAAATAACACACGTAAGTATTGAGGAATAACGCACCTCACTTGAGTAGGTATAGTATAATGTTTACGCGTATAAATCTACCAGCGGCTTACACAGCCGACTGGATCTCCCGAACCAAAAAAAAAAAAAAAAAATCACGTATACAAAACAAAATCAAGATACACTGACGTAGTTAGCATCTCCACCAAATATGTGGCCACGATTATCATAATGGAAATATATACAGGGAATGTAACAGACATAATCACAACCACATAGATCATGATACGCAGGGTGTTAAAGTAGGCATTGATATAAATCACAAGATCAAGCAATTCGACCACCATAATTAAGAAAATCCTTGCAACTGTTAGTTAGGGATTAAAGTGAAATCCATAATTAGAGAAAGTAGTTTGACAGCTGGTGATACCATGTTTCGACCAGTGCTGTACGTATCGATAAAATAAATATTTTCAGGTTTGGAATCTAGGCTTTTGAGTAATCGATAAAAATATTGCACCCACTGAATAAGGATGTCGTCTGATTATTTGGTGTTTGTAGCAACAAAGTGTTCGCAGGAGAACTTCTAAAATTATTAGTTACTCACCAATACGTTTGTATTGCAGTTTAGTTACGTTACGGCCCCGCAGCAGTAGCCGGAAGTGTTAAGCTAGATAACGCGCATAGGACGACATGTATACTTAATTTATTTCTCGAAGCTTTGTCACAATAACAAACCCTTGGCGCGCACACTTTTTTTGACGAAAATACTAATAAAATAATTTCCACACAATTACACGTTTGTTTTTTGAGAAATTGGTATGAAAATGTTTGGAAATATGTATATTTTTGTGTTTTTATTGTGTTTTCATACGTATTTCATACAAAAAATACAAATAAATTCGAATCAAACGCACTAACGCACTGCCAGTGAGAAAACCCGCAACTTCAAAATGAGTTTTTTTAATTTTTTTCTAGGTGACATTGATAGTTTATGGTATAAAATTAAAGAGTATATGTTTGTCTTTGGCTTTACTATCAACTACAGCAATTGTTATTGTTATTATTGTTTTATTAAGTTTGTTATTTTGTTACGGACTAAGTAATTCAATATGAATACTCCAACTGCAACTGGCAGCAAGAGAAAACGACCAATTGAGTGTCAACCATCGACGTCTCGTGAACCGCCTGGGGTTTCTTGTAAGCAAGTTACCCCGCCCTCAACTTCTATAAGTAATGTAGAAGAAGCAAGTGCCTTAACAACACCTCGGCCAGCAAGTGCAAGTAGTATCTCGCCACCTAAAAAACGGCTCCGACGAGCATTAATATCAATCCCTCATTGACTGAGCAAGCTACCCCTATCAGTTTGCGGGAAGCTGTACCTTACACCCCGTATAGCCATTGAAGTAACGCTTTACGAGCGAGAAACGATTTTAAAGTAAAACAATATAAAATTTACTTTATTATTTATCAGGAAATATTTTTTTTTACTTTCCCATACAAAATGACCACCTCGATGTGACAATTTGTATGGAAAAGCCAAATATTTTATTCATTTCCTGAAAGTATTTCCTGGTGAGAGTTGTTCAAATTCTTTGCAACCCCTCTCAGTTTGCGGGAAGCTTTCCCTTAAGCCTGCTCTACACTTAGTGCGTGAATTGCGCGCAAAAACCGCGACGCTAAGTGTGGAGTCTAGCAGCTTATTATGCAAATCGGCTTCAAACTTAGCGTTGCGGTTTTCGCACGCAATTCGTGTACTAAGTAGTAAATCAGTTCAACCTACACATATCGATAGTGAAACATCGACATTTACCCCAACACTATTTTTTTTTTCTGAGAAATGGTAACACTGCAATTGTCAAACTACTATCTCTAATTATGGATTTCACTTTACTTATAGAATGAAAGGGAATATGAAAGCCACCGCAGTGGAACGGATACTAGCTCCGTCTTACTTTCTGCACGGGCGGCGAGTCCAAGGTGACCCGCATACTGCATCCCGCTAGCCATCTCTAGCTTTCGATACAGACCAAACCCGCTATGCCGGCGAGAGAGCCAAGAACCAACAACAATCACTTCCCTCAAGATAGGGAAATGGACAGGGGCCCGGGGGCCCCAGCGAGTCTCCAAACCACCCCTTACAACCCGCCATCTCAGCCTCCACAAATTCTCTCTTGCCCAAATCAACACAAAGGAGCAGATCTCCTATACAAGTCGGGTGGCCACCCCTTTCCAAGTTGACTGCCAAATGCAGTCTATGGGCATGAATATCAAAGAGAGAATTACAAATGGTCATGCTCTCTATCCGCCAGATAACTAACCAAAAGTTTAACATATACTAGTTTAAACTGGTCGGATCACCAAATCTCATGATTTACACAATTACCATGACCATCATCAACTTAATTAATCCAGGGACTCACCAAGTCTCCAGCAACAAGCAGATCTTGTGCTCCAGTCGTGATCCGCCCTTTCTCAATCATATTCTGGCAGACAGACCACACTCATAACCTCTCTTAGGTTATATCGATGGTACAAAAGACTCACCAGGAATCTCCCCATCGGGAGGCTACATTCGAGTCCACTCTCGAATCTACTACGTATGTCTCCACACACGTATCCATGCCTTGGCACTGGATTCCATCGGTTTTCATCGCACCTCCTGCGCACACCGTTACCTTTTGACAACTGTGTCTTCGCGCCTTCGCGCTCACAAACTATTTTTTGATATTTATTTAAAAGAAAAACTTTTTTCTCAAACATGCATGAAAATAGTCTTATTCCTTATGCAAATCAATACGCAAACTTTGAAATTTACGGTTTCTCAAATAATAAAAAAAAACTTTTTTACTTTTTTCATAGAACTCGTCTTTTTCAAATTTCGAACAACAAAGCGCTCCGGCAAAGTACAAAACACCATTCCTCCATGCCAAAACTGTCCAGCAAAGTACAAAACGCCATGACTTCATGCCAAAACTTTTTCTTCTTGTTGACACATCCAGTCCAAGTCAACGGTCAAGTCACATAAATCATAATAAGCTTAAAATTATCACTTTGATATTATATGAACATGTCACTAGATGAGTGATTGAGTTAGGGGAGAAGGAGGCAGCTTTGAATAGGGGCAGCTTTGAAAAAACTCGTTCTGAAACTGAAATCAGAATATATTTTAGTAGAAATAATATTTTTATAATGGAAACACATATTCACTTCGCTGTCACGTGATATGTCTGGTATTTGACATTTGTCATTGAAGCTACATGCCATGTTCGTTTTCGGC
>JARACY010006991.1:0-11978 GCA_029255725.1 Scrobipalpa atriplicella
GAGATGCAACGGGGTGGTCGCTGCGCCGACATCCGTTGACTGCACGCAGAGAGAAATGTGAAGGGTGGTCGCCGCGCCGACATCCGTGTGCGTGTGGGTGAGACATGGCACTACTAGAAGAGGAAGAAGGAAGAAGATCCCTTCTCAGTAACGCTTGCCTTAAGCGGCCTATATTGCGTTGAATTTCAAAGCCCATGCACTTAAGACATGACGAGCATTATGACTCAGACACTAACCTTAACTAACACAAACTGACTTAACCAACATCACCTACCCAACAACCTGACATAACTTTATCCTCGGGCTTGCCGTAAGTGGTCTACATAGCCGAGATGAGTCCAAGTTTAGCCTCGAGCTTGCTTGAACAGCCGAGATGATTGCCTACGGGCTTGATGATCGCCTAAGTGGCTTGATGATCGCCTAAGTGGCTCGATGATCGCCTAAGTGGCTCGATGATCGCCTAAGTGGCTTGATGAACGCCTAAGTGGCTTGATGATCGCCTAAGTGGCTTGATGAACGCCTTAGTGGCTTGATGAACGCCTTAGTGGCTTGATGATCGCCTAAGTGGCTTGATGATCGCCTAAGTGGCTTGATGATCGCCTAAGTGGCTTGATGATCGCCTAAGTGGCTCGATGATCGCCTAAGTGGCTTGATGATTGCCTAAGTGGCTTGATGATCGCCTAAGTGGCTCGATGATCGCCTAAGTGGCTTGATGATCGCCTAATTGGCTTGATGATCGCCTAAGTGGCTTGATGATTGCCTACGGGGCTTGATGATTGCCTAAAGGGCTTGATGATTGCCTAAGGGGCTTGATGATAAACATGATTGGCCATGAAGCCTTTGATTTCAAAATCCTTTAACCACACGCTTGCCTTAAGCGGCTGTAAGGCGTTACGAATCAGCAGCAGAGCTGGCGTGCCAAGCTGAGTACGACGGAGCTGGCGTGCCAAGCTGAGGACGGCGGCGCTGACGTGCCAAGCTGAGGACGGCGGTGCTGACGTGCGAAGCTGAGAAGAGTATCCTTCGGGGACCGAAGGATTGCAGGATGGCCGAACTGTTAGATGAAGAAATCGATTGTCGAGAAACATCACTATCTGTCAGGCGAGAGTAGCACGTCACTACTCGCGTTTGACAGTTGTCAGTGAAGAAGTAGTATCGACCGCGTATCGAACGATGTTTTGTAAATTACCAAGAGCTTATATTTCTGTTTGATTATAATAATTCCAAATGTTAAAATATTGTTTTAATAGTACTAACCGGTACATCGCTCCAGCTCCTGGCCACTGTCCGGTCAGCAACACGTCCCACACACAACAGCTTCCTCCAACACGCATCCACTATTTATAAACAAAGCTGTACGCAAAAATAGAAATTAAAAAAATTAAAAATAAGATGGCCAACTCTAGCTAGGCTGTATCGCTTTTCGCGCCAAACGGAAACTGACTGAGCGAGTGTAGGTACTAGCCGGCGAGTGAAGGAAACGCAAAACCTTTGGTGGGGAAAATTAATAACAATCAAAGACAAGGGCGAGGATGGATGCTTTTAAGAAATTAAAAAAATAAGTTGGCCAACTCTAGGCTGTATCGCTTTTCGCGCCAAACGAAAACTGACTGAGCGCACCGGCCGGCGGAGCGTGGCAAACGCGAAAACTTTGGAGGGGAATGTGGAAAATTGATAATTAGTCAAGATGGATGCTTGGTAAGTAGATAATTAAGACTTTAGTAGGTAATAGTAGAATGTTCTAGCTGCATCTCCTCCCGCGCATGCTGTATAAATCAGCTAAGGGAATCGAGGGTTTCAGTGTATTGCAATTTAGGCGATGGGCTGACAACCCGTGTCTATAGCAATATACATAATCATCATCTGTATTAGCCTTCGAACCTTTGTCAGACGTGGCGGAACAACCTATGTTTAGGTCGTTTTTGCTCTGCCTACCCCATTAGGGATACAGGCGTGATTTTATGTATGTATGTATGTAGTAGGTAATTATATACTCCTTGCCTTCCCCTTGTCCTTGCCCTCTCTTAGGAGCCCTAAGTTAGGGCTTAAGGAACGCCTCGAATATTTACTCATGTCGTTGCATTTAAAAATCATTCAATACTTCCATGCTGGACTAGGAGCGATATAATAAAACATCTTCCCAGACAACTCGATCTCCCAAACTAAAACTACAAACTATTCAATCAGAGGGTTTGCCTTGCCCTCAATCCGTCTGTGATATACCTAGCTAAATAAATAAGCTTGGTACACCTACACACCTCTAAATATTTTTGTTGTCGACGCTCTGCCAACCCCATAAAGGATAAAGGCGTGGCTGTTTGTGTATGTGTTTTATTTTAATTTAATAACTGACTATTTTTGTACCTATTTGATTAACATTTGTTATTTTATTATTTTGTTCCTAACTGGAATTGGCCTATTGCCTGTCTGTTCTATAATCATAACCACAGATAATATAATAATACTATACTGCATAACTTACCCGCCATGGCTTGAACTTGAGTAGGTAGATTTTCCCACCACATTGTGCATTGTTATTGTAAATACAAACCGGAAACAGACAAACGGACAAAATATCTGCAACATACATTGAATTTCTAAGTTAATTAGTGTAATTACCTAGTTAATGTACTTGCGTACTTACCGTTTGTCGCGCATTCTAACAATTAATATACTTGCGACAGTCAATTAAATAACAATAAATGTAACTGTAAAGTATTATGCTTACGTATGAATAATGGCTTCAATTATTAGGTACGTTAATTTTGAATGATTAACTACTCTCAGGTCTACCAATCCAATAAAATTAGGGGTATAAAATGAAAAATTAACTCTTACCTTTATTATAGATTTTTTGCACTCACAGTGCTATATTATTTCTAAATAATATTAGAAATAACAAATCAAAAATTTCCTCCTTGGCGGATGAAAATTTTTGATTTGTTATTTCTAATATTATTTAACTCTTACCTTTCTTCAAAAACTTCCGCTATTCGAACTTCCTTATAAAAGACATCAACGCAAGCGAAAAGTGTTCTCAAGTGTAAACAAAACGAAGGTAATAAATACGGGATGCATTATTCTGCACTTTAAATTAAATGGAAGCAGCTTAAATAATAATGGCTTGCACTATACAATAATAAAACAACTATAACTAAATATTTTCACTACAAACATAATGTTTTGCACTGTAAAATAATATCACAACTATAATTTAATATTTTAACTTTAACATAATGTTTTGCACTACAAAGTAATCTTTTCCACTTTAAGAATTAATAAATTCACTTTAAATGTGACAGTGACAGGTGTGTTTTTTTTTAGTTGGCGGCACTAGTTCGCAGCGGTTAAAGGACCATCCAGACCTTCCGATCCTTTCTTCCGATTTTTACAAAATGTTACCATTTGTGGCAGTTTCTGCTGAGTGTGAGATTTTACCTCTAACTTTTGTCTGTGATAGATCACGCTGACAATTTTTTAAAGTGTTAGATTTCCAAGAATCCAAGGAAATTCGCATTACTTTAATTGAATATGCGATGAATTCATTTTTTACTACATTTGTAAGCCCAGTTTGCAGTTTACTTTTTGCAGATTCGAAATTTATGAAATGGTCACACCATAAAATTTGGAAGAAAGGATTGGAAGGTCTGGATGGTCCATATTTGACGTTTGTACGTTGGTATGATTAGGCCTTAAAATTTGAATGGAAAATGACACATAGCTGCAATGTTTGATTCTAAACTATGGTCTCTGGGGGTTTTTTGCCGGATATTTTATTCCATAAGCATATCATAGTGCAAAATATTAGATTTAAAGCTAAGCATATTATAGTTGAAATTACTACTATTAAAGTGAATTCAATTATTTTTAAAGTTGAGTATATTTACAGTGGAAGCAATTAGTTTTAAAGTGCGTTGCATTAATTTTAAAGCTGAGTATTTTTAAAGTGGAAACTATTACTCTTAAAGTGCGTTGTATTACTTTTAAAGTTGAGGTGGTTAATGTGGAATGCATTACTTTTATAGTGGGAAAATATATACCCCAATAAATACCTTGAAGAAGTTTTGAGTGCAATTAAAATAACTAAATAAATAGGTAACTTTACAACGAACTTGTAACAAAAAGGATACATGCATACCTTGAAGGATGTAAATCTGCTGATGAACCATGGGCTCACGATCCGGGGGTCCTGGGTTCGATTCCCAGGGGGGGAACACAAAGTTGATATTTGTCTATTTATCACTTTGTGAGATTTTCCCCAGTTTAGTTAGGACAATGCAGGCTGAACCCACCTGATTGTCTGGAAGAAAACGGATTCCGTGCTTCGGTCCCGGCCACTGTTTCTAATAGTGGTCGTTACTGGACGATGTTGCTCCACGTCCGTAGGAACTACCTTAAAAACCCTACAAGTGACCCCCGGCGGCGGTGCTAAGAGTGCAACAAAAACCGGCTGCTGCGCCTGTCCTCTAGACCTCGCAGCAAATAATGCCACACGATAAATAAATTTCTTTGTTCCTTGAGAAAAGTTGTTCAGTTTTATGGTGCGATTCACGATCTTAAAACCGAGCTCCGACAAAACACTGCTCGCTCACATCCTTCAGAGTGCGACATGACTCTTTCGCTGACCGTACATGTGCTTAGAGTTGGCTTCGAGAGAGACATTGCGTGTGTCCGTTTTGTTTCCCACATAATCATTTCATCATGGCACTGATGGCACCTGCATTGCTATTATGACCTGCAGCCCTGCAGCCATAGCTATGAGATAGATAACAATCAAAAGTTTTTTTAATTTGATGTGATGATAATATAAACAAAAAATGCTTCATAAAAACTTAAAATTTTAGCCTGTTGCAACAACATTTCTTTGTACTAATTATTTTGACTGTGTGGATACTTACTTAGAGTAACACGGCCTTCCATGTGGATATGAATATGATGACCGACGGTAGAAAATTCTAATAAAGTATGCAGTCGTATTCCATGTTATATATATATATGTTACAGCCAAAGTGATTAATCTAGATATTATATATAATATCTGGTCATTATTTATAATGTCTGCTCAATTTAGATTAAGTGATTAATGACACAGAATTAATCACTTTAACCAGCTATTATATATAATATCTTTGAAGACTTGGATAATGTAATAAAACAAGTGGGTATAGGTTAGGTTAGGTTAGGTTAGGTTAGTTTTTTAGGGAACTAGGTCATATAATATCTTTGAAGACTTGGATAATGTAATAAAACAAGTGGGTATAGGTTAGGTTAGGTTAGGTTAGTTTTTTAGGGAACTAGGTCATCCCATGCTCTTTGAGACTCAAGTTTATCTGGTACTGGTCTTAGTTGGACCTCAGGACACATTACGGACCATGCTTCCAACGCGTCGCTCAGTCAGTTAAACCGTATTTATTACTTTGACTAACTTCGACCAGCTATTATGAATAGTATCCGGATAAAGTGATTAATTTATCACATTGTCTGGTCAATTTGGTTATTATATATAATGACCAGTCATTATGTATAATAGCTAATTAATCACTATGGCTGTAACATATATATATATATAAATTTTTTTAAATAATTTTTTTACAAGTAGGGCATCGGTCAAGCTAGCCGCAGTTAAAGGGTTATCCATTAATTCCTGGACACCCTGTATATTTATATATATATATATATACAGTAAAAAAATTATGACCTCAGTAAAAGTGTCACAGTTTTCGAAATATCGTACAAAAACCGATTTTTTAATAATTTTCTCCCTACGCTCAGTTATTTTCATGCCATTTCATCAAATATCAACATTTTTGGGTTTTTTATTTTTTTTAATATACCTTAATAGTTGATACTTAAAATGAATACATTATTTTAGTACCTATTTATAAGAAAATAATTTAAAAAATAAGTTTTATTGAAAAAATTAGGCAAAATATTTTTAAAATTTTGTCTTGGACCTCCTACGGTGAAAAAAAAAAAAGTGACACTTTTACTGAGGTCATAATTTTTTTACAAGTAGGGCATCGGTCAAGCTAGCCGCAGTTAAAGGGTTATCCATTAATTCCTGGACACCCTGTATATATATATATAGTATACTAGCTTTCCGCCCCGCGGTTTTACCCGCAGCTAAGAGTTTTCCCGTGGGATTGAGTTCCCGCGCTGTTCCTACCTTTAAAATTGACGGAATTACAATACAAACTTCCATCCCCTATTTAACGCCCTTAGGGGTGGAAAATACAAAAACGCTGAAACACGTGTTAATTATTTTTTAATCCTTAGCCCAAAAACAAAATTGGAAGATCCTGCCATCAAAATTGACAGAATTTCCATACAAACTTCCATCCCCTATTTAACCCTCTTAGGGATGAAAAATACAAAATGCTGAAACACGTATAAATTATTTTTTAATCATTAGCCTAAATACAAAATTTGAAGATCCTACCTTCAAAATTGACGGACTTTCATACAAACTTCAACCCCCCTTTTTACCCGTTTAGGGAGGGAAAATCCGCAAATCCTTTCTTAGTGGGAGGTTACGTTATAAGAGGAACTTGCTCTCTAAGTTTAACGATTCTAGCTTTAGTAGTTTAGGCCCTGCGTTGATGAATCAGTCAGTCAGTCAGTCAGTCAGTAAGGACAAACGATTTTATAAGTTTAGATTATCATAATAAGAAAGTATATTAGTTCTTACTACATATTAAAATATACCAATATAATTAATACAAAACATGTCAAAATTACAAAATTGCCGATTCGGTTGCACACACGCCTTATCTTATTTAAGTTTGGTTCTGTCACTTTCTAAAATTTGAATAAAATAGAGACAGCAACACCACACCTGATTATAAACCTGTCAAGTTGACGTATAACGCCTAAAATAAGGCGACACCATCCAACATGACATCTTAATTAAGGCGAGTAACGTCAGTTTGACAGGTTTATAATCAGATGTTGTGTTGCTGTCTTTGTTTTATTCAAATTTCAGAAGGAGTCTGTACCTTTCTCTTGAAGGAGAAGGGTATCTTTGACTCCACGTGTCTCAATATTAGACTCTCCCTTATTTATATAATTTATCAATAACTTACGTGACATTGGCAGAATTGTGACTACACAAAAAGCCATTAATCAGAACCAAACTTAAATAAGTTAAGGCGTGTGTGCAACCGAATCGGCAGCACTAGACTTACAACTAAACCTACTCAAATAAAATTATCATAATTAAAATCTTTTTTTATTTTATTGCAGCATTAAAATTATGTAACTATAATTATACCTAACAGATAATAATTATAATGCGAAGGTAGAGAAAAATGTAGAATAGTAAATAATTTGCCGTCTGTGAACGGATGTATGGAACTGTTATGCAGAATTTCTAGAAATAACTAGATTTTTTAAAGTTTTGCTTGATATGAGCCACAGCTGCTTGTTGAGGTCATACATACCATACCTTACCTTACGCAGGATGTATTTAGTGCAACGATAATTGTATTGATTGTGTATACTTATTTATTTGATTTGATTAAACAATAAACAGTACTTGTAAAATAAAAGTTATATTTGCTATCGATTCGTTGAGCGTACGATTTTACGAAATATGAAAAAAAGATTGATCCATACTAATGTTGTCAGCGGCTCGAGTCATTTTGTATGGGAGGGTCAATTTTTTTTCCCATTTCGACCTATGTTCCTTGGGGAAAGTTGTTCAGTTTCATGAGTGGGTTCACCCCTTAAAGATTGGTTAACTATTTTTTTTTACGCCCGGTATAGTCAGGTCACAGAATTAATATAAGTATAAGTAGTACTACGGAGAGCCCGATGGTGTAGTGGATAGGGCCGCTGCATCCTTAGCGGGAGGTCGTGGTTCGAATCCCACCACGTACCAATGTGTTTTTCTGTTTTCGAATTTCATATGTAGGTATGTTTCTTCGGAAGGCACGTTGGTCCCGGTAAATACCGTAGATATTAGTCGTTAAGCCATGTGAGAGGCCAGTGCTAAGCATTGGCGGCTTGAAAACTCTGACCTAATCTAGCATTGGGTCTGGTTTCCCTTCTGGGTTGCGGAGGTCATATGACAGTCGCTTCTGTAAAAGGTTTTTTTTTTTTTACTTGGGATGGGTTAGCTCTTGACTCTAGACACAAAGGTCAGCGATGACCGACAGAGTCGACGATGGAGCGAGCTAACCCAGAAGACGCCTGTTAAGGCACTGGTAGTCTCACGCACCGACGGAACATAGCAAGCTGTTTGGCGCCGGACCATATTATATATTCTGTGGCCGGACTCCGGTGAGAGGGTGGTCGCGAGCCAGGCGGCCCCTTGCGGAGCCTACCACCGCTTTGTTGGGATCATTCAGCCGGACTTATTCACAGGCAAGCCTGTGTTTCCGTTGCCCGGGGTGGACCACTAGGAGGTAGATCCCATCCCACCCCAAGTAAACCCCAAGTAGTACCCCAAGGTAAAGTAGGTAAAGCAGAATCATAGCTATTACCGTACACATTTGGCTATTCAGGCAGGTTGCAAACTACCTATTCTATCTGTGAGTTATTACAATATCAACAGTTAGATTTCCTTGGCGGGCATCCAAAGCGACCGCCCAGCCCAATTGTTCCTGCCAGGACATAACGGTCGTCTAGCCTTCGTCGGAGAATACCTAACTAAATAGTCCTTGGACTAGTTTTGGCTGAATACCTAGGTACAATTCTTTTAAGAATTTAAATAATAAATTGAGTAGAACCTTGAACGAGGCCAGAACTTTTTATTACATTACGCCGCGGGGTAATTTCTTTTCGTGGAGCGTAGGTATTAAGGGATAATTACTGTCGGAACGGAACTCGCCTCTGCGGCTGTCTGGGGTTTATTTTATAACCCAGGCAAGGACACGATAGTATACGCGTGTTGTCCATTGGGTAAAAGATATGTGACGTATCAAACGGAGGACAAGTCTTACTTAAGATCATGTCTAGCATTAGATTCTTTACGTTTAGTAATCCATACTACTTAATATTATAAATGTGAAAGCAAGTATGTCGATATATGGTAACTTAGAGAGAGAGACGGTCATTTTTTATCGCAGGCAAATACGTCATTCCCACGGGAAAACTATTTAGCCGCGGGTGAAACCGCGGGACGGAATCCTAGTATTTATAAGGTATATGATACCCAAGCACTTGGATTAAGACTAGGAACTCTGAGTGGCACTACCAATATGGTCGTGGGTGACCAGTTTAATAAAGTTTGACATAACACAAAAAAAAGTTCTATATTTATTAACACTTCATCATCAGCAGTATATAAATACGTCCCCACCGAGGAGGGGCACGGCACGAGCCTACGCTGAATAGGGCGATCGGGTCTTAGGCCCGTATTTATAATTAGCTCTCAAGAGTGACAGCGAGTTTGAATTTGTATCAGAAATGTCATTCCTGTACAAAATGACCTGTCAAATCCGCACTTAATATTGCTCTCAATCTTGAGATCGCTTTATAAATACGAGCCAGTCAACTGTGTACTGGTTTCCTCACGATGTTTTCCTTCACCGTAAAAGCACCGAATAAATATTGACACTTAAAAATCATAAAAACTTGCGCATCGTCACGTCGGACGGAACCAATGGAACCTTACACAAATAACTAGTTCACTGGTTCAATGAATGCAGCACGTCGGGATTCTGTACCCGTCTCGTCATAAATACAATGAAGATGTTCGAGAAATATGTGGTTACTGGCTCCACTATAATTATAATTTTCAGACTGGTTCCATTTTATACAGCTTTTTCGACGTCCGGTCAGATTTGCGGTCGGAGATAATTAATAAATGCATTTCAAAATTTGTTACTTATTTTATGCATATGTTACGGCTAATACCCTAAGTGCGGCTACACCTAGTTTTAGCCGGTTAGAACTAGGTGTAGCCACTTACTCTTGGTTAAACCTAGTATTAGCCGATTGTTTTCGGGTAAAACTAGGTCTAGCCTTCATCATACTTATATCCCTTTATGATTGTCATTTGTAGGCACGCTAAAGTGAGATAAAGTCGGTAAAATGTAAGTACTCTCCGAATCACGGAAACATATTTACATGCCATACAATTAATTGGGTCTTTGAAAGCTACAACCATAATTAAGGTCGTAATTTGTGGTCCGTACCTAATATGCTGAAAGTTTAATGAAAGAACATGATATGATAATGTTTTCTAGAATAATAAATTATAGGTACGATCGATAACTATCTTGACTATAATTCAGTCTAAAAAAAGGACTCAGGATCATTAATTCCTTTTTCTGCATGTGGCAATGACCATCATGTCACTGCTTCCTTGCCCTTGAAGATAAAGAGTCACTAAAAAGTTGTTAACGAGCCCAGACAGGTTCAACATTATTGCTAGGTTTATAAATAGGACCTATAGAGACGTTTAGTTGGATTGGTTATAGATACTAACTATTTATTACAACCTTTCAGAGGATCTAATCTAGTGGATTCAGTCAACTCTACTTCTGCGTAAGAGCAGGCCTCAGTTGGTTGTGAGTTTGTGAAGCTTTATAACTACATGCTTAAATACAGACGAACAGCAGTTTTTAACGGCAGGTACGACTGCAGCCGTTGAATCTATCGGCGGTATAACCGTCAACGGCTGCCGGCGACGATAAAGAGACGGCTGTCATCAAGTTGATGGCCACCGACAAATTAACACAAACACCGGCTGCAGTCGTACTTGCTGTTGACAAGTGCCATTCGTCTGTATGAAGCCTCACAAACTCACAAAAAACTAAGTTAGAAGAAGTAGAGTTTACTGAATGCACTAGACTCTATAAAAGGTTGTACCTGCTGTTGGCAAGTGCCGGTGGTCTGTGTGTTTCGACCCTTGGCGTAAGTCGCAAAAGTATAAAAATTACAATTGGTTCTTAATTGTAATAAATACTATCAATAAAACACCGCAAGCTCGGCCTCAAGCAATAAAAGATAAATAGGAAATTATTGTATTCGGTACCATAATTTCTCCGTAGATACCATCAGTCCCTAGTATTCATGTTTCTTGGATCAAAAATAACAATCTTCACTCTACTGACCTTTAGGAAAGATATAGGAGGCATAACCTATAAAACCCATATCGTACATAAAAAATATTATATTTTTATATTACTCGACGTGAACGTACCTCTAGGTACAAGTACAAACATTAATTATCTGTGTGTTTGATTAATTAATCAATGCTATCGATTCGTTGAGGGCCCTACTTAACTAGTTAAATCTTGACTTAAATGAAATTATTGCCGTCCGTTCCTGTTCTATCATGACACAAAATGACCGGTATATAGACTTATAGTCGTGATTTTTGCAAATACGAATTGCTACCAATGTACACCTACTTACAAACTTACAGTAGACGATTCTGTATTATGAAGCAAGAAGACTAAGAAGGCCTCAACACAAATTTTCATCTTCTTCAATAAAGGAATTCTTCCCTGGATCTCTTGTAAGTAGGTATATTCTTCTTCTGTGGATCAACTCTGTCGTTTGTTGCCCTTCGCTAGGCAGCTGGCAATACCAGTCAAGCAAACTGCCATACGATGAGCCGCAACTGACTAGAGCTCTTTTCTTTCTTCTGTGTATTGTATCTTCGTGGAATTCTTCTTTCTTCTGCCGTCTTTTTATCTTCTACATATCATTCCTTTGTTTCCCTGAGTCAGAGTTTTCAGAAACCGTCCTAAGCAAAACAATACAACGCCTATTTTTTAGGGGGAGGCAGAGCCTCGTCGGCCTATTAAAGATTCGAAATCTACAATCTAAAGATAAAATCGCACCTGAACGTTTCCCGGGGTAGCCAGAATGTATTAACAACGTAACTAACCTGTTTTGTTTCGACCACAATAGTATATTATGCAACGCGGGAATAAAGCAGTGTCTAACGTCACGGGCAGCATATTGAATCCTAAGCGGAATGAAGGATTCTAGGATTAATTCCCGAGCGCAGCGAGGGAATTAAA
>JARACY010006992.1:0-11939 GCA_029255725.1 Scrobipalpa atriplicella
AGTTGTACATTTTTTTTTAGTATGTATGTAGTTTAAATGTAAATATTTCAGTATATTTGTAAACATCTAGACGTCTTCATAATAATTTCTAGCCAGACCTAGGTTAGGTTAGTTTTTCGTTTTTCTAGGTTAAAGGTAGTTTTTCTTAAAAATGACAAACTGTAAAACATGTTAAGTCCTGCATGCATAAATGCCCTTACAACTTCCTTAATGTTTAAAATATTCAATAGAGAACACATTAACCAAACGTGGTAAACGATCTTTCTGTCCCACAAATCACTTGCAGCCGTTTTCTAAAGAAGCGAAGCGAAATTCTAAAGAAGTGAAGCGAAATTCTTAAAAACCTTCGGTGGTCTAAAAAACTACCGATTTCTATGTGGCGCTTGAGAATTGGTTCAAGAAGGATAATAGATGTTTTTTTTTATCTGGACATACGGTAGAAATTCCACCGCAAGAACTACTGGACGTCAATTTTAGTGACGGGACACTTAAGTAGGTACATATGTTTATCGATATAGGTACGAATATGCATTTCTTAATTCTAAAAGAAGGCCACACACTCTTTAGGTATTTATGTATTTTATAGAGTTAAAAAGAGTTGAAAATATAAGTACGCAAGTACTTAGTAGCGGATCATGTGCATTAACTAATTCCCAATAACAATTATATACCTGAGTTCTTATAACATTTGAAATAATAATTAAGTAAGATAAAACCTTAACATTCATTGTTATTGATAATGTAAACAATATTATGTAAAAGAGTAGGTACTTACAATATGTAATGTAAAATTTGTCCGACTTATAATGAACATATTACATAATATGAAAACAGGAAAATTAATTTACACAATCTATTACCTTTTATGGTTAATCAAATTTCATAATAAGGTGATAGGTATAAATAGTACTTAATAATGGAATATTATTTTATTATTTCCTGATTATTTCGTGTGGTGCCGGGTTAGAATAGCATCACCCCATAACTTCCTGCGGGTGTCGTAAAAGGCGACTAAGGGAATCCAGGGAATTGGCAGCAGCGTTCGCCGTCTCCCCGTGAATGGAAAACTTCTACTGCGCTCACCAACCCGCCTGCCAAGCGTGGTGAGTATGGCATGGTATGGCATATACCCCCAATTTTGGGGAGGCCCATGTCCAGCAGTGGACTGTTGTGGTTGATGATGATGATGATTATCGTGGTGCGAAACTAAATCCAAACACTCTCAACACTACACAAAATCTATTTCCAAGTAAAAGTACAATTATTTTAAGGAGTTTTTTCGACCGATCATTGATCGTCCACCCTCGCATCATGGCCTATTGTGTGTCAAAAGAGGTTTTTTTTCTGGTCATTTCGGACTCTTTTGTAAAAAGACGTGTCCCCAAATGTCCCCCTTTTTGCTAATGGCCAGCAGCTGAATCATTCTTTTTGTTATTTTATTTGAAACCAATGTTTTGTTGAAGAAAGTGTAGATTACAAATGGTCAAATGTCGATAGAGCACACACGGTTGAATCCGAAAAAGATTGAAATCATAAAAACGTAATCTGCCAGCTTAGCGTCTTCTTTTATTGTGTTTGATTTTTCGTGTAAGCTGAGCTTATATATGTGAAGACATCAAAAATGTTAAAAAGCCTGGAACATCTGTTAAACTTATCTAAGAAAGCGATATTTTATACTTAGATAGGTGCTCAACCCCAATGATAAAGTCGGGATCCTTCAATTCTATAATGTTGTTTGATCTTCACAGTATATTAGGATGTTCTGTTCGACTGTTTTGAATACGTAAACTTCGCGATACATACTTTTACAGTTTCTTTATCATTAATTCGAATATTTTTCAATTCAAAAAGGGTGGTCCTTCTGACCATGCGGTCACTACACTACACCCAATAATTAGAACATTAGGAGCACATAAAATAGAGAAACAAACCGTTTCTCGGAGACCGGAGGTGGTAAGATGCGTATCAAGATAAAGGATAAGGTGTTGCCTCGCACTCTTCGCTGTTCATGCCACCTTGGTAGTTCGCTGTGACAGATTGAGATTAATCGCCCTTGAAAACAATAAATTGTTAACATGGAATGGGAGGTAAGGTGGTCAGTTTTAAAAGTAGTAAAAAAAAGAGAAATTGTAAATCATATAGTCAGTATGATGTAAGTTAATAATAATATTTTGGCAACTGGCAACATTAAAATTAGGTATATTCTATTAGGAAACATTAAGGATCTTTTTAAAACGATACCGTCATCACATTATGTTACAATAATGAGCAAAGAATTTCTAATGTGTGTTTAAATATTCTTACAGCGGACAAATTTTTATGATCTTTAGATGTTTACATATTGATTTAAATGTTTTACATTCTCACGGACTCTATTCTAGTATATGTATTCACCAAATGTAACACACTTAACTAATTAATGTAATCTTAACGAGTGGTCAGATGAATCCGAATTCCAAGAAAACAATCAGCTAACATACATTTATCTTAAGGGGATCCCCGGTGCCGCCAGCGCCCTCATCAGTTAAAAAATCAATACTCACTGAAAACGCAATTAATCGAAAATCCAGTAGATCAGATTAAAGTATAGGTACTGAAGTATATTTTAAGCACTATAAATTCATGATTTAGTGTTTACAGCAGTTACAGATACCAAAAGTGCTAAAAGGGGCCGTTTTTCGCAAATTTTCTTTCTGTTACTACCACCAACTATAAATTTCAACTTTATGAGGTTCTAAATTATCTTCTTTGCGTTTACTTCAATGTGATCTACCGGATTTTCGATTAATTGTGTTTTCAGTGAATTATGATTTTTTGACTGATGAGGGCGCCACTTGGCTCAGGGTAGCCCCTTAAGTTGCCTCTACATCACCATATTTAGTCTTATCCCGTATTAAGTCTGCATCTGCTACCTGAACAATAGGTACTGCTACTGATATGGAAGCAACTACTGCCCCCGTAGCGTAGCATGTAGCCGCGACATGGCCGCGATAGAAACTTTATCACACATTTTATCACATCTACTTATCTGTCAAATTGTATGGGAGTTTGACAGATAGATGCGATATATTCATTATCGCGCGGTGACATCAGGGCCTGGTTCTTGTACACAAGACCCGCACTAATCTTATTTTCAATGTTCAAACCAACAGTCCTTTTCCGAGATCCTAGATCCTATTTCTATATCCTAGTCCTGTATCCAAGCCATACCTAGATCCTAGATTAAAATAAATAAAAAATGGGTACATAATTATACCTATATGTAATGCACTAATGCCGGATAAAAAAAAAGTTACTTAAATGATCGAAGGGAATAACTAGTTAGTGTTTACTGTAAAGCAGACCGAGTTTATTGAAGGTATAAATTCGTACTCAATTAAAGATGATTTCTTTTACCCACATAACATAACGTACACACGACCAAAATTGCATAGATTTTTATCTCTTTATTTAGCCCCTCTACACTCATAGGGATAATATGTTATCGCACGAACTAATCAGTTTTCTAAAACATTATTTTGTTCTGTTGGATAATTCGATTAATATTTACCCGCATTTCAAGGAAAAGTAATGTTTTTGTTGTTGTAATTTAGCAGTATGGGAAAACCTAATTAGATTAGATTACTTTTAGGTATGTTTATTAAATTACCATGAAATCATATTTTTGGATGTTTGTTTATAGCAAAACTGCTTGTAAGCACTTAGAATAGGTACTAAAACATTTATCAAATCGAATATTAAAATATATAAAACTAACTTTAAATACTGCTTAATGTTTTAAAACAATACCGGCCATCTGTCGAAAAAGAAAAAAAAAACAAATCAAAATAAAAAGTTTCTATCCAGCACGTGTTGCAAACCCCGCCCAGGATAGGTGGGCGAGTTGGGGCGGGCCTGTGTTGCAAACGCTTGCAATATTGCGGTCTGTCACAGGTAGCCAGTAATTATGCCATTTTTCAACTTTAATTATACACTTTTGGGTGGTTTTGTTTTTCCGATGATATTTATTGCTTAATAAAAACTGGTTAACCATTAGTTGCATGGAAAATGTGGCATACCTACATCAAATTCTTACGAGCCCTCTACTTTTATTTAAAAGACAGAGTTATTTACTACAATCAATTTCGATAGATACCTTTAGATACATACATACATACATTTATAATCACGCCTATATCCCTAATGGGCAGCAGAGCGTAAACGACCTAAACAAAGGTCGTTCCACCACGTCTGACAAGTTTTGAGGGTAATTCAAGATAGATCTGTATATTGCTATAGTGACAGATTGTCAGCCCATTGCCTAAATGACAATACTGAAACCCTCGAATCCCTTAGCTGATTTTTACAGCATGCCCAGGAGGAGATGCAACTTACCTTTAGATAAATAAACGTTAAACGCATTTAGACAATATACTAACTATTGTATTTTTCACGATAGTATTTTTACAATACAATACAATACAAATATTCTTTATTGCACAAGAAAACACATAACAATAACACAAAGCAAAGAAAAGATGTACAATCGGCGGCCTTATTGCTAAGGTAGCAATATCTTCCAGGCAACCAGGCAGTAAGGAAAAGCTATAACAAAGAGTTAGAGACGGGTCAGTGCAACAATTTATAATAAAACCTAACAAGCAACATAATAAATATATACAATAAAATAATACATACGCACATACCTACATATAATAATAAATATATAAATAAATACATACTATAACCTAACCTAAACTAATTTACACACAAATGGATGATAGCAGAGATGAAAACACCAACAAAATCACGAATATTCGCAAATTCTCTCGTAGTGAGACCGCAGTAGATTTTTAAATGACTCTATTGTTTTTGCAACTCTAATAGAGGCAGGCAGGGCATTCCAAAGACGGACAGCATTGACAGTGAACGACTGACTATAATATACTAACTATAATATATAATTTTTACTGTTTGATCATGATCACGGGTAACTTTCAAGCAGGTTCAGAATAATATAACCGCGAAACTCTTAAGCTTTGATATAAATAAGCTTAACAAAAAACAGATAGAGACAGTATCAAAAGTATCTACAAAATCGCGGTCTATTTACGTAGAAAACGCAGGTGAAATACTGACTAAAACTTCTTTCTACACTTTTTCAAGCAGCCATATGTTAAGGGCGCGAGGTAAGGCAGAAAATAAACGGCAGCTGGGAATAAATAAAGCACGAGATACTGCGCCTGCGCCACGCGCCGAGACGAGCCCTCCCTTTGTCATTACAATAAGTCCAGCTTTTAATGAACGTGGCGAAAAAGGGAACTAATATGGCCGCCACTGTAAGGGACAGCGTAACGAAAACTAAAAAGTCATCGAAATTGAACAACTATCACCAGGAAATTCTTTCAGTTTTTTTTTTTCTTTTTCGTACATAATGACCACTTCAATCAGACAATTTGTATGGGAAAGTCATTTTTTTTTTCTTTTCCGTAAAGAATTCCCTGCTGATAGTTGTTCAGTTTTATTGACTGAGCAACCCCTTTCAGTTTTCGGTACGCTGTCCCCTCCCCTTTCACCCAGTATGTTTTTTTTTCAAACACGTGATTATTTTTCACTCATATTTTACTTATTTACCGGATCACTCGCGATAAGTTTTGGTGGTACTTAAAAACATAGGGACCATCTTCCGCGTGCAACCGAGTCGAAACGTCGGGATAAAAAGGTAAATTCTCTATGTTTGTACCACCAAAACTTATCACGATAGTGAGTAATAAGTAAAATGAGTAATAGGTATGGCCGCCAACGACATTTTTGATCGTTCTCCCAACATGCAGCGCCCTCGACCACGTTCATTTTAAAGCCTGGGTGTACTGTATTCCATTTTATTTTTAAATTGTTTTTTCGGATACCCCCTTTCCTCATTCCCCTTCTTATATGCTGAGGGAAAACAATATCTCCCCTATGTGTTGTTTTAAATTGGATACGGGTCCATAATAATAAATTGACGGTTTTAACTCGGCTTTGCCGCGTGAGTAATGATAATTAAATTGATCTTTATTTTTGTCTTTTGGATGGTGTCTTGTGGGAATGAACGTATTTTGGTTGGCTTGTATCTTATAAAGCAATCTTTATTTTACTGTTTGATGTTTTTTTTCTCTAGGGATAAAGGCGTGATTTGTGTATGTATGTATGTATTCTTCTCAACTTTGAACTTCCCAACTTTTGCATACCTACGTTTAGACTGAGAAAAACATATGTTTTTAAAGAAAGGCGCTTGACGTATCCTCCATAGCTTAGGCACTTATCGTCCTACCCCGGAAGCCGCGTAACTTGAACAGTCAGGTAAACACCACAATATCTAGTAACCCGACACTCCCGGCCCTATGCCACGCGACTGCCCAAAATAGTACCACAAAACGCATTTATTGACAAATCTTACAGCTCCACTGAACCAACACCGGCAGTATTATTAAAATCCCAAGTAACTCCCGTAATATATCAACGTGGCTCCCCTACCCGAAGGGAACGCTTCTATTTTTAAAATACTTCCCTATAGTTTATTTTATATTTTTTCCCTCGTGTATTTTTACATTAACCAACCAGTTCAAGTAGAACCCCGGAATTCCTTCCCGGATCCTTGAAAGAAGTTCTTTATAAAATGGCGACATTATAATAATAACGTGCAGCCGCGCTACCGTATGTTACATGAGCGCGTGTTCCTTATTTGAATTTGAATGGTGGAACGCGTGCGAGCTCGCGTGGCTTTATCTTTTTTATTGGGGTTCAAGCAGCCAATCAGAGGGCTCGATATAATAGTAAAAAAGTGAGGGGAGTTTTTTATGAGGCCGCGATCACCTATGTGGTTAGATTAGGTTTTTTACGAGCAAAGGGGCGTGGGTAATACATATTTATTAGCAAGTTCACATAAAGAATACCGAGAAATGTAAAACTAATGCACTGAAATATCACGCGTGATCCCTCTGCCTTGACAAAATTCCACAATCTAAACATGCACATAACTTGGTACCAAACACAAAACAGAAAACCAACGTGAAAACATTAAAATAAATGTCTGAATAGTTTAAAATTAGCTTAGGATGTGTAAATCAAAGCGACCAAAACTAAATTTCATAGTAATTTTAGTATTAAAACGATACTAAAAATGCTAAAAATTAAAGATTGTAGAGTCAGATGAACGAGCAAGATATTTCAGATGCCCAATTAATAAAAAAAAAAACTAAGTATTTATGCACTGCAGTAATATGCAAGAGAAGATGCACCTCGGTTTTTTACGCGGAAATCGTAACACATCGCTGCAGATCGGATTTTCTGGCTTTCTAATTTAGTTTTTCGCGGCTATTATTGTGATAGTGTAGTGGGATTAGCATAATAATGTGCCGGTAGTGAAAGTCAATGTGGTGAAAGTGAGAAATGAAGTAATACCGCAATCCTGTATGGTTCGAATCGACGCTCCCACGTAAAGCTTCATACAGCATTGGATTGTGGGTACCACACTCGCAATCTAATGAGTTCTAGGGTTAAGCTAGGTTAGTGTAGGTTAGATTAGGTTAAGATTATACTCAAGAAAGAATATTGTAGACTTCTACACTCGACACTGGCAGAAGTGTCCCCAAATCTGGGTTGACGATTGCCAAACACAAAAAAAAAAGAAATATGCAAGAGAAGATGCACCTCTAATCTTGCATTAGTTAGGTTCACATCACACTCTAAGGGGCATGGCAAATAGGAAGCGGTGCGGCGCGGACGAGGCGGAGGCGCGTCAATTTTGTATGTAATTTACGTCTGCGCAGCGCAGCTTGATTTGAAGTTTCTATACAAAAACGACGCAAGGACGACGCATCGGCACCGCACCACTTCCTAAATGCCATGCCCCTAAAGTTAGATAAAGATAGCATATTTTTGGTAGCAAGTAGCACGTGATAAACAGCCGAACTCCATCCCTGTCCAAGCAATCACAAATAGTCGACCGTATATTATTTTCCTAATACCGTTATTCTCCTGGCAAATACTTCTTATGGATAATTGATTTCCAAATATTAAGTTACAGACTACCCTGTTTGTCTGTCTAACTACTTGGCCAACAAAACTATGATATATTTTTGTGTTTGCGCTGGCTGGTGTTATTTACGTTCTAGATGTTCGTATGTCAGCTGCCGAAATATTAATTTGTTAAATAATACCACTTACTAAAGCTACATAATCTGTGAATATTATTTTAATCAAGTTTTAAATTTCCTTCAGGATTGACAATTTGCCTTCTGAAGTTTATTAGTTAATTTATTCTTATTAAAAAGCTGGCAAATATTAAAACGGTTGAGGACAATAATAACAACAAGAGGAGTATAACAATAACCTAAATAAATAAAACTTCCATGCTGGACAGGGAGCGACAGAAACACATAGAATGTGACAACTGCATCTCCTCCCGAGCATGCTCTAAAAACCAGCTAAGGGAATCGAGGGTTTCAGTACCTATATTGTTATTTAGGCGATGGGCTGACAACCTGTCACTACATCAATATGCAGGCAGATCTATCTTAAACAACCCTCAAAACTTGTCAGACGTGGCGTAACGATCTTTGTTTGGATCGCTGACGCTCTGCCTACCCCATTAGGGATACATGCGTGATATTATCTATGTATGTATGTAAAAACCTATGATGACCTAGAGCTGCACAGCTCTATACTACCTCAGCTAATCTTTTTCAGTTCTTAGTAGGTAAGTAACTGAAAGTGCAGGGCCTATTGTGTATATTTAGAATTTTATTAAGTGCTTATACAAATTTTGAAATGATATATCCCCTTACGTCCAAACTTTTATGTCCATACCGAACAGGGAGCGATAAAAAACATAGAATGTACTAGACTCATCTCTTATTGAACATCCCAAACTAAAATACGGACTATAATGGCAAAAAATATATTTCTTTATTATATAAAAAAAATAGGTAACAGGGAAGCCACGTCTTTGCGCGTCTGATTCTGCGGCAACTTTTGCGTCTGTTTTGGCGTCTGTTTCTGCGGCGGCGTCTAAATTGACAGGTCATGACCAATATAGACCAAGAGCATGATGCCGATACACTTGTCTAAAGTTTTGATAATATTAAATAAATGATATCATTTTGAATTAATGATGCCTGTATAGCAAAACAATACCTATTTATTGTTTGTAATCCAGTAGATTACCAATTTAACTTTTTGATGTACATAATTGGAACACATACAAAATGAAGGAGACATTATTTACGAACTATATACTTTTTTATTTCGATTATATTTCGATTGGTAGACGTTTGATAAGTTTTCATTGAGGTTTGCCACACTCCATGCATACGTTTCATCTATTTCGATGGTCATCATTTATCGCTAGGTTGACTCCTGTACTAAGAAGCCGCGACCAAATGCGCGAATTTATGTAAACATGTCACGTAATGTCAATATATGTATAATATATGCCATGTCAAAACCATGGACTTATTGCTAGTAACAGGACTGAGCACTAGGTATAAAAAATTGACATTCTAATACAAGTTCATAGGGTGTAGGTAACGCCCTATGAACTTGTATTTAATATTGAATATGGTCTGCCAGAGCTATCATATAAAAAACGAGTCGAGTGAGATAGAACTCGTATTGAACGAGATACGTGATTTCTTTGTCCCTTTGTAATCGTTCATTTCATAAGTTAAAAACATAATTAAAAGCAACTATCATACATAAAAATAAATAAAAACAACTAGGGGAGACTGTTCCGTAACCGTATGGCTAAGGTTCAGTAACAAATAAAACAAAATATTGTTTAGTCAACATTTTTGATTATCAATCTTTCTACTATCTCTTTCTTAAACTTTACTCTTTCCTATTTTAGATAACGCTGACTCCCGCTATATATCGCCGCAGATGAGCTTTTAAATAAGCTTGAGCACCTTCAAATCAAAATTCGTTTATTTTTTGGCTTAAATGTCAATCAAGAAAACGGACTTGCATGCAATAACACACCGCTAGCAGAATTTGAAATATACCAGAAAAGTAAATTTTAATTACCTAATAACGATAATAAGTGCAGTGCATCATACGATATTACCCCATTATACGGTTTTAAACAAACAAACAAACAAACAAACATTGAATGTGCCAGCCGCATCTCCTCCTGGGTAGGTATATACTTTAAAAACCAGCTAAAGAATTCGAGAGTTTCAGTATTATTTTTTAATTTAGGCGATAACTCAAGTTCAACATTATTAGCAATTCATGGTTGCAAAATACGCGACTTAACTAATATAAGTCCATACCTGTCATTTTCTACCATGAGAGAACAGAACCGGATGGCAATAATTTTAGTTGAGATTTAGTTAAGTCGGGATGGTTACGAATCGGGGCCATTATAACCGTTTAACAGGGGTATCAAAGCACGTATGTGTTTGAGTTATAATGTGTGCAAAGCGCGAAAGTCTTCAAAAATTTTTTTTTGTTACTGCTGTTTTGCTGACGTCTGATTGGTGGTCCACTGCTAGCAGAATTACGGTAATAAGTGCAGTGCACCATAGGATATTACCCCGGTATACGGTTTTGGAACTTTTGGAACGGTCTCCTTTATTCAAAAGGGACAGAGAGTTCACATCTAGCTATCTCGCTCGGCACATTTTCTTGTTGCCGGAGCTCAGTCCTGTTAACATATTGTCCATGTCCGTGCCAGATAACTTTGCGGTTATGTATGGCGCTAGTGTCTTTAGAACATGACACTTTGGAGACTGGAAAAATTAGTTCCATTTTTTTTCACGCGCAAAGTTATTTGGCACGGACTCATGGTCAAAACATGTTAGGGCTGCCAGATAAAAATATTTTGCAATCTTATCACAGCGTAGTAGTTCTCCAACTGAAATTATATGACGGAAATTTTTAACTATTTATTACATAAAAACTTAAACATTTAAAAAAAATATACTAAGTGACCCACATTCAAAAAGCTATATACCTACTATTCACATTAAAAAGCTTGTAGCTGTAAAATTATTCTAATGTAATGTTTTTATCGCGGAACATTGACAGAAATTTCCGTCAATCAGGAGAACTACCCAGTACAAGGAGGTTTTATTCTGAGTATCACGGTGCAAAAGTCGGATTAAAAATATATATATTTAATCATTTATTATTGCACACAAATAACATCCTAATAAAAGTAAACAAAGAACCTGATACAGACAATGGGCCCGATTCGTAACCATCACGACTTAACTAAATCTCAACTAGAATTATTGCCATCCCGTACTCTTCCCTCATGATAGAAAGTGACAGGTTTGGACTTATTAGTTAACCACGAATTGCTGCCATATTGCTCTATAGAGAAAAATCTTACAACAGACGTTTTGAAGCAACCATTCGCGGACTGGCAAACACGTAAAAGCCAATTGCTGAATTTGGGGTTTGGCAGGTATGTAAAACGACCAATCCGCGGAGTGGTACTGATGAAATGCCAGCCCGCGAAGTGAGCAGTTTTTGATTCAACCACACCGCGAAATGGCATAGAAGAAATGCCAGATACCGAACTAAATAAAAAAAACGCTGTCATGGGTCGTCGGGTTAACATGGATCGTGTCGGTGGAGATGAGTTGTCAGTGCGGGGAAGAGTAATCAGTGCGGTGCGGGGTGAGTTGTCAGTGCGGGGTGAGTTGTCAGTGTGGGATGAGTTGTCTGGGCGGGGATGAGTTGTCAGAGCGCGATAAGTTGTCGGTGCGGGATAAATTGTCAGCGCATCATAAGTTGTCTGACACTGACAACTTATCCCCGCACTAACAACTAATCCTACACTGACAACTCGTCCCCCACTGACAACTCATCCCGCACTGACAACTCATCCCTGCACTGACAACTCATCCCCGCGCTGACAAATCATCCCCTCTCTGACAACTCATCCCCGCACTGACAACCCATCCCCGCAC
>JARACY010006993.1:0-11933 GCA_029255725.1 Scrobipalpa atriplicella
ACACACCTACGAAGACATTCAAAGGTTGTGTGTAACCTAATCTAGGATTGGGTCTGGTTTCCCTTCTGGGTTGCGGAGGTCAGATGGCAGTCGCTCTGTGTAAAAACCTCGTTTAATCCTCTAGATTAGGTAGCCGACCCCGTGAAATACGGTAAAAAGGCTAGGAAGATGATGGACATACACAGAAATATCCACAAAGAACACCCAGACCCAGACATTTAAATTCATCATTCAAATGTCTGCCCCGGCCGGGAATCGAACCCGGGACCCTCTGCGTAGCAGGCAGATACACTGCCAAATAGGCTGTGGGGGCCGGCAATATGGAATATGAATACAAAGCTAGGTAGGTTAAGTTAAGTTTCCGTGGCCGATAGATGAGCTGTGAAAAGTCCAAGGAGTCGATGAAAGTCCAGGGATTCAATAAAGATCCTAACAAGAAAACTTTTAGATCCAATATTGGCCAATTTTTTTAGTAACTAAAATTTAAGCTTGTAAATACAATTCAGCTGTTTAAACAAGTGTAGTATCATTAAGAAGAAAGCAATTAGTAACCTATTGAATTACTTTTGTTTAAACTTAACATAACTTTGTAAAATTGTGTTATATTATTTGTGGTTAACATAGTGAAGTAACTAAAATGTGTAGAAATTATGTTTTTATCAGTTATCAACCAATGAATCATTTTACTGTCAAGATGCACAAGAATGAATACTAGGCATATCTTAGCTTAGACAATATAAAACATATTTTAAATACAATTTTTATTTTCAGATAAACATGACAAGAAATCAAGTAACCAGCTCTGATGAGGAGGAGAACATAGAAGTCCAAGAGTTGACTTATGATGACGGTCCTGAAGCTCAGCCAGTGGTCGAAGAACAGGTTCTAGTTGAAGGAGACGACTATGACGTCATACAGGTATACGCAGTTGACCCTGATCTTGACCTTGAAGGCTCTTCAGACGACGAGGAACACGAGGACTTTGCTATTAGTAATACCGTAGTTACTAAGCAAGAAATAAGCGACGAATATTTCATAGTCGAAGAGAATCCTCACAGAAAAGCTATACATGAAAGTCAAGGGATAGATGGCTACACATTCAACCTTGACACCCCAGTAGTTTCAAATGTCGACGAGTATTTCATTAAAGAAGATAGAGACAAAGATATTTTAGCTGTGAGAGATGAGCCTGTAGTCCAAGATGTAGATGAATATTTTATTAAAGAAGACAAACCAAAAACACCAAATGTTGATGACTTCTTTATAAAAGACAAATTGCCTGAAGAAGAAGTTCCTAACTCAGTTAATGTAGATGAATTTTTCGTTTCAAACGCTAAACCTCCTGAGAACATAGAACAAAATACTATAGAGCAAAATGTCATAGATCAAAATGCTATAGATCAAAATGTCATAGAACAAAATATAGATAATGCAGAAGAACCAATAAATGAGTCTGATTTAGAGGTTCTACCTAACATCGAAGATTTGAAGAGATTTCTCCTTGAAGACATGTCTCATTCAAATTTTAAAACTGCACAAAGGTCATGTTCATTGCCGCAGTCACCAATGCACAATATTTGCTTAGATATAGATGATGCTAAGACGTGTCTAAGTTTTGAAGACTTGAACCTCGATCTGTCAGATTTGACATTTGAAAATGACAAGGATAAATCTGGTGGTAGTGCTAAAAGTGATGATATTCCACGAACATTAACAGAAGATGACGTGAACAGCTTTTTAATAACTGGCCCGAATAAACCTGAAAGCAAAGAACCTGTTAAATTACCAGACCCTGTTATAGAAGATGATTTGAGTCATCAAGATATGGAAATAGAAGAACCGGTACAATCATCTATTGAACCTGTAATCCCAGAGGTCACACCAGTAAAGGTTTCAGTACCAAAAACATCGACTCCAATTAAATCGATTTTTAACTTTTGTATAGAGAAATCTGCAGTAAAGAAAAAAGAAAATGCTGAGGTCAAAGCAGATGCAGATGACTTTGTTGACGTGGAATCGTGCAATGATACTGTAATACCAGTGTTAGCGGCAAACAATTTGAACTCTTTGCTTGAACAATTCGAAGCGACTGAGAAGTTGAACACGAACCCAAAGAAAGTGATCAAACCCGAAGAACAAAAAGTGAAAAGTGCTAGTTTGACGAATGGTATGCGTTTGCAGGACGCCGGCGTGCAGCTGAACAAGACTAAAATGCGACAAATCCTGGTAAGTATTCCGCGTTTAAACCCCCTCAAGTCCGTTTAAAAAGCGCCTTCACTCTCAAAATCACGTAAATTCCAGATGCCGTCGACTGTAAACGCTACAGTGAGGAGGTCACCCAGCCCTGTGCACTCCGACCACGATTACTGCTCGTCTAAAAAGCGGTACAGCCTCCCCAACATCAAGGGAGGCCAGAGTCTTCTCAAACCTGAAGTGTTGTCGAGCAACAACAAGATACTAAGCTCAAGACACAGGTCGTGCAGAAACAAAAAAGTGGTCTACGCTCTCAGTAGTGACGACGAAAGTGACAAAAACAATAAAAACAAAAAGATTAGTGATGACAGTGACATTAAATCTAAAAAACTTAGTGTTAAACAAACAGTCAAAGTGATAACACAACCTACACGTAAGAAACTTTCACCAGTGCATAGTGTACCGAACGATTTTAAAGATAAAATCAACAGTTCTGTGATTGTCAAAGATGCTTGTAAAGCGAGTGATACTCCATGTAGTCAAAATTCTAACGGTAGCATTAAGTTAACCATTAAAAATAAATCTGAAGTTATTCTCAACTGTGATGTAAAAGACTCTCAGAAAGATAAACCTATTGAAAAGTGTAAGTCTAGTGTGAGTGAAAAAACTGATGCTAAAAAAGTAGATACTCAAAATATTATAAAAAATGAGAAAAGTATAAAAAATGAGAAAAGTATAAAAAATATAAAAGAGGTAGATAGAAACAACAAAAGTGTAATTAGTATAGATACCAGTACCAATACCAGTGTAGTGAAAGAAGAAGGCCGTCCAAAAGAGGAACATTTTTACACTGCGCTTTTTAGTAATAAACAGGATGTACAGGTTCCTCAGGCGATGCAGATTAAATCTGAAAAACGATCCTTTGAGGAAGAAATTAGTATAGCGACACAACCGATCAAAGAAGAACAACCACAGAAGAAAAAGAAATTAAACCTTCAGGAGTACAAGATGCGCAGATGTGCCAGCTCAAACAATAGTTCCGCTGCGGTTAGTCCAGAGGCGATATTCCCGGACATGCCAAACTCGTTGAACATTGATAAGTCTCTGAAATCTACACCGAACCAGACCCCACCTAATGGTGTAGCGAATTCAGCAGACCAAACCACTGAAGCCCCAAAGAAAATATTTGATCCTATCAGAGAAGCTTCTAGAAAGATTCTAATGAATACCAAAAAACAAAAAGCTGAAGCTACGCGAAGGAGAGACGAAGACATAGTGATGAGTAAGATACCGAAAGTTGAGAATTTAGAACTGCAACCATTAATAAGTGACGCTGATATGATGAAAATTGTTGGAATGGCACAAACAGAGGCTTTGCCTCAGCCAGTTGAGAAACCTCAAGCACCAGCTAACATTGAGGAAATAGTCATGGTCAGTGTTGGCGTTAATACAGATGAAACTGTATTCAAAGAATTAGAAAAGTCTGAGCGTGTGAAGAAGTCAGAATCACCAGAAGACCCCAAATCACTGATCAACTTTAAAATAAAGAAATCTGATCATGTTCTTAAGCAAAATGTGTTTGATTCTATGAAAAGGGAGAGGAAAAGTCCAGTTGATGACAAGAAGCCAGAGATGAAAATTGATAAAGAACGATTTAAAGACATAACAGCCACTCTGAAAAGTGTCAAGAAACAGGTTGACACAAAGATTTACAGCAATTCACTATTCGCTAGTATACAAGATGTTGTTAAGAAAAAGGCTCCAGAAGAGGAGAAATCTACTCAAAACAAAAATGACAAACGTTCCAAATCGAATTCTCCTAAACGAAAAGCGCCGCTTATTAAGCCTAGAATTGTTCGCGATTACGATGAAAAAGCCGATCACGGTGAAGACAAGATCATTTTACACCTCGGAAAAGATCGCGTCAAACCAGTATCTGCAACTATTATTACGCAGACCGATCCAAATCCAGACTATGCCGTTTTACCGACCATACCTGCCGAAGTACAAACCGAACGTAAAACTAAAACTCCCACTCCACCCAGAAAACGCAACGATAGCGACATGTCTATGTCTAGCGACGACAGTCCAGTTAGGAAATCATGCAAAGATTTAAAACCTAAAGAGAGACGTTCAAGAGAAGTCCGTTCGCATTCAAAAGAAAAGCGGTCGAGGTCAAAGGAAAGATATAGAGATATAGAAAAGTATAGACGGACGAGATCTAAGAGTCGCAGCCGTAGCCGCAGACGTCGCCGGTCACATAGCCGAAGCAGATCACGATCTCGCGGCCGATTTAGACGATACCGTCGGTCAGACTCTCCTTATAGAAGGAAACGCCGCTCCAGATCACCTTACCGCAGAAGATCGCCTTCTTCAAGACGTGAATACCGTTCAAACAGATCCCGATCAAAGAACGTCGATGCGAATAGATCAAAGAGTCCTAAGAAACGCAGTCCTCAACGAACTATAGATAGAAAGCCGGCGAAATCTATGACTCCGCCGCTGCCGCGAAAATCGACCGTCTCTGAGAGTTCTGATACATCTATTAGGTAAGTGTTATTATAAAATGCCATGCGAAGCGAAAGTCCTTTATCTTTCTAGTAGACTATCACGAACAGTAGGTTACTGTGGTTATTCTTTTTCATGTTATCTTTTATCTGTGACGACAGTTAACATTTTAGATAGATAAGGATATTACTTCATATGTGGTACATGATAATAATTATCGTCATTTTATGAGTTATGTTATGATGCAATATATTTGAGTTACTTTATTTAATGAGTTTCCTTTTTGATTAGTAAATCAGTATTAATAATTTAATGTTTTTGATTGAAACATTAAATGTTTTGACTCAAAACTTGATTTATTTTAATAAAATCGTGAAATAAAATAAATTTTATACTAATATTAGAAATTTTTTAAAACAATCGTGGAATATTTTATTTTAACTCCGGGAAAAGTAAACAATAGAATTTTCGACAGAAACCAATTTTAATATGATAAAAATCAATTTCAAATAACACATGCAGACATAGCACATATTTTTTTTTATTAAGTAGGTACGTTTCTACGAACTTTAATACTAGAAAGTAAACAATTATATATTTTTTAAGTTTGTTCCTTATAATGTGCATTTTTGTTTATGTAAGTAAATGTTTTGATCTTGATGTTATAAATTTTGTTGTGATATAATGTCATTGTAGTTTTCCTTGGATTGTAATAGGGTATTTGACAAAAATAGTAAATTTTAAATTTTCATGTGATGGACAATGTTTTGAGTTTTATTTCAAAATTCACTAGTTTTAAATGCTTCGAAATCGCCGAATAGAAATATCATACACAAATTTATTCACTCATCGACCCATTCGCGGTTAGTCAAATGCCCTATAAATTGTACAATTTTATTTTAACGTATTTTTTTCCTGCACGATCTTATTTTTGTATGTAAATTGCAGTTCCTCTGCGTCAAGTTCATCAGACGACTCCATAAAATCGAGAGCATCTTGCAGCCCTTATCGGCGCGAAGGGTTCAGAAAGGGATACAGAAGCCCTTATAGCTCGGAAGACAGGTTCGTAATACAGGGTGTAAAAAAAAGTACTACGTTACTTTAAACCACATGTTCTACTTTGATACCTACCAACCATGCAACTGTTGTAATAAAAAGGTAAAAAGAAACGCAATTTTTAATAATCTGTGGCAACGCTCTCGCTTCTTCATGTCATGTCATCCATTGTAGTGTGTAATTTTGCATATATAAAAAATCATAAAATTAACAATACTCTGTTCACTTTTCCAAAAAATTTTTGCTCGAGAAAATTTGCCATTTCCATACAAAGATGCTCTCCTCATTTTCAATGTTGTATGGACAAGGCAAAATTTCTTGAGCTAAAATTTTTGTGCATCGCCAGTTGTTTGATAAAATTAGTAGAACATGTGGTTAACTGCCTCCGTGGTCTAGCGGTCTGAGCCATGGGCTCACGACCCGGAGGTCCCGGGTTCGATTCCCGGCGGGGGACAATAACTTTGTGTTGTTGTTTCTAGTTTGGTTAGGGCATTGCAGGCTGATCACCTGATTGTCCGAAAAGTAAGATGATCCATGCTGTCGGATGGGCATGTAAATAGTCGGTCCTGCGCCTGATTTCTCTCTGGTCGTGTCAGTCAATCTGTCCCATCAGAATAAGAGATTGAAGGAATAGAGAGTGCACCTGTGTGTAGCGCGAACACTTGGGCACTAAAAACTAGTCCTGCGCAGTTGGCCTATCTCTGGGAGATTGGCCGCCATCACCGAAAATCAGTGGGAGGACTATTATTATTATAGAACATGTGGTTTAAAGGAACGCAGTACTTTTGTTTCACACTCTGTATTTCAAATACAGTTGTATATTTCATGAGAATTGATAATATACTGTTAAAAATTATTGAAATAAAATCAATTAATTATTATTCAACTTTTTTAATTATTTATTAAACTATCTGGCTACGCGACGTAGGTACTTACTTATATCGAATGCTACGCGACGTATATCAAATTGTTACTTTAAATTGTGGTTTGTCTTTTCAATGGCCTGACCACAGGACTTGCTATGGCCTGGCCACGGGACATTGCTATGGTGAAAATTCGTACGGTGCGGGCGAAAAAGCGATACATTTCCTAAAGTCTCAAGACGATTTTGACGACGCTGTTGGGATTACGTCAGTTTATGAGAATGCCCTTTGGACTTTATTTGGCGCTCGCTGCGCATTTTGTTCATAGTTTAAAATTTTAATCGTGGCTTTGGTTTCCAAAAAGATTTGCCGCTCGAACCGTGCGACAATTCAATCGCAATAGAATTGGTGACTTATTAATCGTCTTCAATTCCGTACAGAGAGAGCAACACCCCAGTGGAAGAGAGACGGATAGTGTTCGTCGGTAAGCTAGAGAAGGACATCACCAAGTCGGCGCTTCGCAGTCAGTTCACCAAGTTCGGGCCAGTAATGGAGGTGCGGCTTCATAGCAAGGAGGATGGGTAAGCGTAATACTTCCAAGTTAATATATTAATAAGCTATTAAATAAAAACGTGCGTAACGCGAGCGAAGCGAGCGCATCATTTTGAATACATAGTTACGCACGCAACTAAACTAAATGCCGCGGACGAAGCGAGGTCTACATTTCACATCACTAGAATATGCTATTGCTACTAAATGAATATGTATTGCGAGCGCAGCGAGCTAGCCATTTCACGTTAATAGATACACTACACACACGCTTTCAAAAACATATGTATCGCGAGCGAAGCGAGCACCACATTTCATGAAAATGCATAGTTACGCATGGAGTTGAACAAAATATGACGCGAGCGAAGCGAGTACGATTACATTTCATGTTAATAGATAGGTTAGGTATAGTATACGCATATATGAAGAAGAAAATAATCTTTTGTTTTTTAACAGGACTCGCTACGGTTTCGTGACATTCAAGCACGCCCGCGACGCGTGGTCGGCGGTGGAGGCCGCGGCCACCTTCCCGCACTACGACGTGGGCTTCGGGGGGCGCCGCGCCTTCTGCAGGCAGAGCTATGCTGATCTGGGTTAGTATACTTCTTCTTTTGTAATCTGGATGAATGAGTGTTGATGAATGCCTGTTGTGTCTTTGTTTTCTATGTATTTTGTTATATGTATCTTTCTGTGTACAATAAATGGTTAAATTTCAAATTTCAGATTCAATAAGAAAAACGAACTAATATCTTTAGCGAGCGAAGCGAGCGCGACATTATAAGTGATTTGATAAACAACTGAAGTGAGCACAACACTACACGAAAATTGACTCGAGCGAAGCGAAAACATACTATATGCGAGCGAAGCGAGCGTCACACTTATTTATTTACGTTATTTATTAAACTTTATTACACAAATAGAAACAAAAATCTGGCTTGATGCCACGCGGAATTCTCTACCGGCAAAGCATATGGTAAACAGAAAAATAATAACACACTTCACGTAAACTTAATCCATACGTTCATTCCTCTTCCAGACGGCCTCGAAGCGAAATACACGGAGAGCGCGTTCCACGGCTCCACCGCCGCGCTACCGCCGCCGCGCAGAGACCACGACATGTCCTTCGAACAAATGCTGCAGGAGATGAAGAAGAAGCTCTCGCAGCGCAAGGACAAGAAGGAGGACGTTTGACAGTGTAACGGACGGGGGTTGTTCACATCTAGAGGAGTGTGAAGGTAACTCGTGTTTTTGTTTTCTAATGAAATTTTATTGGGTAAAAAAAAGTCCGTAATAAATTAATAGTCCGATAAAAGTGGTTGTGTTGTGTGGCTCCCTCGTTAGAAAAAACAAATAATGGAATTATATTCAAAATAAAATATAGTCCGGTTGATTAATAACAGATTGAGAGTTAATAAGTACGATATTTTTCAAATAATGGTCATGCGCTTATTACTTTAACTTAACACTTTATTTATCTGTTAGTTGCAAAAATATTGCAAGTGTATGGAAATTACTCTAAAAGTGATTCGATCAAATTCTAAACCCATTATCTCAGTGTCTTTCAACCTGTGGGTCGCGACCCCCTAATAAAAATTCCATTGTAAGTCTACTGACGGTTACTTAGTAATGTGAAATGTCGCGCTTGCTTCGCTCGCGTTATGAAGATTTCTGAGTAGGTTTATAATAGATTTAATATACAAGGGGGTCGCGTAGTCAAAAAGGTTGAAATACACTGAATTATATCAAAGTGTATATAGATGTTTCCCACTTAACACAGACTGTTTAGTTTCGTACAATATTAAACCTTAGGCTTGATGCAACAAAACCTATTTGTATGTGTTACCATTTAGTTTGGTGACATTGCCCTCGTTTCTGGCCGCCACATTCTTAACTAATTTTAAGATAGCGCTGTCACTTTCTTTACTTTGACATAAGAACAGGATAGCAAATAAACACATGTGTTTGACGTTCCTAATTTGACATAAGCTGCTTTAAATAAGAACCGAGCATAGAGCGTGTTCCTTATTTTACGTTAAATAAGCAATCTAATGTCAAATTTAAGCAATTTAATGTCAGATTAGGAATGTCAAAGTAATGTGTTTATTTGCTATCCTGTTCTTATGTCAAATATAAGAAAGTGACAGCGCTACTAAGAATTAGAATTAGTAACTGGACGGCGTGAATCGAGGCCATTGGCGGCAACTCGGTTGCGCACAAAATCACTAAACCTTGACTAAAAAGTCCGTTATCTTTTTTTCTATCCTGAGATAAAAGAAAGGGATGGCAATAATTTTAGTTTAGATTTAGTTCAGTCGTTCTTTCAACGAATCGATAGCATTATTTAAATTGTGCAATCTACAAAGACATTTTTAACAGAGTACAGTTTTTTGCTCACATAGTACCTATTACTTAGATTTTTAGTACATCTTACTTAGCTTAGGAATTTAGGTATTTCTTGTTGTTAGAAAACTATGTTTTTACTATTCAAAAATGTAAGGTAATTTTAAATTAAGTCAGAATTTACCTTACACGGGGTGTAAGGGACAGCTTTAACCAAGACTATACCCAAGATTTTTCTTTCAGGTAACGAATTTTTTTTTGCTTTTCCATACAAATTGCCCGGACGAGGTGGTCATTTTGTATGGGAAAGTCAATTTCTTTCATTTCCTGAAAGAATTTTCTGGTGAAAGTTGTTCAGTTTCGTTGACTGAGCAACCCCTATCAGTTTGCGGGACGCTGTTCCTTTACACCGGGTATATAAAAAAAAGTTATACCATAAAAGGCTGAACATATACTGTAATTATGAAAAAAAAAACAGATTTTCCTAAAGTATACAACGAGTCAGCTAGCAGCAATTTTTTTTTATTACATGTAAATATATCTCCTTAGTATTAGTTTTGTATACATTCGCTTCCATACATAGTTGTATGTATTACTACCTCTGTTCTTATGATAGTGTTGGCAGGTTTTAAAATAAAATAAAAATACTTTTTAAAAACAAGCTTTTATTTAAATGCACTAAAAAGAATAAAATAAACTTTTCCTTTATAACTTTTACTTTCAACTATAACTCGTCATTACAGAATTTATATGATACCATATAAGAGCTTGTTTAAATTACAATACTGAAACCTTTGAATAAAAAAAATATCGAAAAATTATTTAAATAATAAGTAAAATATTGCGTTATTTGAAATTAGAGTGTCTTAAATTGTTTATTTTTATGCTTTTTTTGTATCTAATGAATGAGGCTTACTATTTGTTTTAAAATTAAAAAGTAATATTACATAAAAAATATGTATTATCGTGTTTAATATACTTATACGTTCTCCACATTTTGTAAATATTTTGCTAAAACATTTGGTTTCCAAACGTAAGAAATCCATAATCTGTTTTTAAACGCACTGCCTTATATAAGGTCTTTTTAAATTAAGTACAAATATTTTATGGGTGGATTTCTATCATCAAACTGAACAACTTTTCCCAAGGAACATAGGTCGAATTACGAAAAAAAAAATTGGCCCTTCCATACAATTGACTCCGGCCGCTGACACCATTTGTATGGGAGGGCCAAATATTTTTTTCATATTTCGACCTATGTTCCTTGGGGAAAGTTGTTCAGTTTGATGATAGAAATCCATCCTTAAAATATTTGTACTTCATTTAAAAAGACCTTATATAATTATCATAACATAAGATATAATTTCTAACATGTTACCATAAGCCAAGAAATGTATAATTATGTTAAAGTTTTTGTTTGCAATATTGTAAATATGTATGTTTTTTAAGTCAAAAAATATAAAAAAAATCTAAATGGTGGTATACAGAGTGTAAAAAAAAATTCTGCGTTCCTTTAAACCACATGTTCTACTGATGATACCAAACAACTTTCCCAAAGCACAAAATTTTGAGCTCGAAATAAAATTTTGCCTTGTCCATACAAAACTGCAGATCCCGGAGAGCATCTTTGTTGAGCTAAAATTTTTCTTCTCGAAAAAAAGCCCTTTTTCATTCAAAGATGCTCTCTCTTTATCTGCAATTTTGTATGGACAAGACAAAATTTTATTTCGAGCAAAATTTTCTTTTGCTGTGCCAAAGTTGTTTGTTATAAATTAGTAGAACATGTCGTTTAAAGAAACGCAATACTTTTTTTTACACCCTGTATTATTAAAAAAAGTAAGACTTAGCAAAACTTACATGGAATCTATCAACATTCCGATTTGGATGGCGATTTTAATTTTGTATGAGAGTTCAGGTTCCTACTCTTCGCAATATGTAGCTACTTAAAACAAAATCAGTCTTGCTATGTTAACTACCGCCACGCTAGCTCAGTTGGCAGAGCGATGGAACGGCATTTCGAAGGTCACAGGTTCAAATATTATATCATATAAAATGTTTTTTTTTTACTAGGCACACCATTTTTCAGTCAACATAGGTCCAAAGAACCTAAATCCCGCTACACACTAAGCCGCGCGGTACGTCGGCTTCCTTTGAAAGACGGTGGGAGGTTACCTTAGAAGGGCGCCGGGCGGTGTGTAGCGGCCTTTGTGTGGTAGTTAAGACATTTAGTCAATACAGAAGAACAAATACCCTAATGGCGTAGGCAGAGCGTAAACGACCTAAAAAAGGTCGTTCCGCCACGACTGACAAGTTTTGAGGGTTATTCAGAGTTAAGTCGCGTATTTTGCAACCACGAATTGCTACCAACGTCAATTTTCAGTAGGATATTCCAAATGTATACCGAATCTATGTAACTGAACAACT